>JAYRBW010002431.1:0-13926 GCA_036023295.1 Invenusta paracnida | reverse complement strand
CTTTTTATGAGAAAAATTATTCCTCAAATTTTATTTCAAAATTCCTCAAATTTTTTGATAGCCCAATCACAGGCCTGGCAATGGTATTATGAAGTTTAATGGCCCAAACCGCACATATTATTCGTATTGCATGTAATATTTTTATTAAAGTTTAGAACTTTATCAAGCTTAATGAAGAATTAGATTAAACATAATTTCTTTGTTTTCTCAATATACTTATATAAGCTCTTAAATTTTCGCACCCTATCTATCTCAGGTGGTTACCCTAATATGCGGCCACCGATGGGTGCAGGAGGATGGGGCAGTGGTGGCCCCCCAGGACACCCCGGGATGCTCCGACCGCCGGCTCCGCCGAATATGTCTGGAGCAGGTCGATTTTAATTATCTTGGAGTTGGCCAATCAATGATTGAATGAGTGCGGTTCGTTCATTTGTGTCTCCTTGTATACATAATTATGTCAGTGAGCATTTGACGACATTTTAGTATTGTTTGATCGCTATCTGTTTTTACAGTGTTTTAGAAAGTGAATTTCTCAGCATATTTTATTACGTGGTCAATATTTTTCATTTCTTTTATTAAGCCTTTCATTATTTGGCAACCAGTTTAGACCATAAAATGTGAATTTCACACTAAGTTTGAATATTACTTTTGATCAGCTGCTATCATTCAAGGTAATTGGATATTTTATATTTATTATATAAAATTAATGTTTTTTACTGATGAATTGTACAATTTTGTAGTTTGAGTATGTATTTTTATAGTAGATTAAACTTTTAAAGTAACCTTTGGACAGGCAAAATACCAAGGTAATAATTCTGTGTATATTTCATGACGGTTTTTACTGTTCGATGTTAAATTTAATACTATTATATTCATTGTTTTATCAATAAAAAATTAACTGTATTTAATGATTATATTCAAGCCTTTCTTTGTTTAATTCTTTGATTTATGATGGAGCTTCTGGTACGTTTCATTGCTATTTTATTGGGTTGATCGAAAGACGTCGAATTACGTGGTTAGTACAGTGAAATGTGACGTCACAGCATTTTTCCTCCCTTCGCTGTTGGGCCTTTTGTTCCTAAACCAAATATGGTTTAGTGATGTCACATCAGTTTCCAGATTGTTTTATAATAAAAAGAACTGGATTATATAAGACTGGGATAATGTGCACCACTTCTCCCTTATTTCAGGATACAGAACCAAATGAAAAAAGTTGAATAACATGGAGACGTATAACATGTACGCGTTGATATAATTTCTCATTCAGTTATAAATGTACGTCGCAGTGGATGTTAGATGAATCCTACTGCTGGGCTCTTCAGCCCCCAACGTATTAGTTGGCGACAGAGTAGATTTTCTAATCACTTCTCTCTCAAGTCGTATCTTTTTTGTAGGCCTGAATTGGCTAATCATTCAGCTGATATCCTTTCTGAAGGTATACTGGAGAGCTAGAATACCACTACATATACCACCTACACATTTCATTCACATGTGAGTAACATTGCTAAAAGAATTTGTGCTATTTAACCTAGTTTCCTATACCGGCTGGTTGATGAAACAGGAGCATATTTCAGTGTAATGGCAGTTTAATTTGTCCACGAAATGGAAGGTTTAAAGCGTAAAATCAATTAAAATGTTTTAGGCTTTACATAAATTATAACCAATTTTAATTTTTTTAAGTTTTTATGTTCACGGTTTAATATGATCATATACAACCCTGTTTAAGAGGAATAATGATTAAGAAATTGTCTATAAAGCCATCTAACTAAATGTTTATTGTGCACTTAAATATTGATCTAAGGTGAAAATCTTACACTTTTGACTCTATTTGGAGTAAAAAATTGAAGCAATAACATAGCTCATGTTTTGTTGTTTATCCAACATATAATATATTTATTTAATGTTTGATAATTGGCATATCCTCAAAATTATGTTATATTATAATATGATATGTAGTTTAGTTCAACAGATTTTTGTTATAAAATAAAAATCTCGAATATGTAACTACATTTTATATTTTAACTATACACACTATATATACATATATATATATACATACTATATATAACTACAATGTATATTTTTTACTTCTAAGGTAGACTTTTTTCTTCAGAAAATAGATCGTAACCATACTTATTTATTAAGCATATTTTATTTTATTACATTTGATATATATTCTTTTTTATATCATACTTCTGCAGTGATAATTCAGTAAAATCATTACTAAAATATAATTTATTGTAAAGTTGTATACAGCGTATTATTAAAGTTTTTTGTTATTTTTATTATTTTCATTTTATTTAAATTATACTTTCTAAAATTATTTATCACAATATTAGTTAGTTTAAGTGTAACAAGATTTAAACGTTTTTAGTAGCTAATTTTTTTTGTGAAATCTTGATATAACCTTTATATCACTTTAAGTTATAAATAACATAAGATATGTATAATATTTATATATAGAAAAATCTTTTTATGTGATAATGATTTTAGCTACAATTGTTGTATTAAATAATATTACAAATGTTACGTGTTATGTAAATAACAATCCATTGTTCATAATATAATCACATAATTTAAAGGGTAAACATGAAAGTTATTTTGTATTAAATTTTTTAAACCTTTCGATAATAATGTTAAAGTGATTACTGTTTGTATTTCGTCCGGTGTTTTGTACATATTCTATTAAATAGTAAGAAATAATTTTATATACATAAATAGGTAAAAATAATAATTTTGTTTTCATATTTTACAAGAATTCTTTTTTATACTGTGAATTATTACATGAAATTAATCAGTACTTAGAGAGACATTTTTATTGAATAAACATTTTTCTCAATTGTCAAATAGTATGCGTTTTATGCATTTAATGTGTGGTCACGTGATAACTACCCCGCTTGGGATACCACAGTGAATTAGAAAACTAATAGCGCAAAAGGTTACTTTAATTTGGTAAAATCACAAAAGCTAACATTGCTACTAAATGTATTCATTTAAAATTCGCAGCAATTATGCGGGGTTAGAATATATGTTATATATGGTATGTTTTACTTATTTTAGTAGCTGTCGTTTTTACTTTCTTATCTTGCTATACATTATCATTACAATATCAAAACAATTCAGCTATATTCTCAACAGTTTTTTTTATGAAAATGAAATGAATATATAAACCAGTGCATTTTATTTTTATGATATATGTATAATAATTTGGTATATATATATGTATATATAATTGAATAATATATTCTATTTCTTCATCCTTTTTAAAACGAATTTTAAAAACCTTTCATAGCTATTTAGTCTATAACCTTAATTATTCTTTTCAATATTGTAGAATATTTACAAATTATAACATGATATCATAAAATTGATTAAGTTGTTAAGGTTACTATATTAGTTTACGATATTCAAAACATTACATGTGATGAATATGATTATGCAAACACGTGTTATTGATTTCCCATATTTTCGTATTATTTAGTTATAACTAATTTTCAGTTGTAACAAGCAATTACTTTATTAAAAAAAAAACTTGCCTAATTTTAATTTGTCTTTTATAAAACCTTTGGGACTTTACT
This sequence comes from Invenusta paracnida, assembly GCA_036023295.1. Lineage (NCBI taxonomy): Eukaryota > Metazoa > Platyhelminthes > Proseriata > Coelogynoporidae > Invenusta > Invenusta paracnida. The sequence goes on along the minus strand of JAYRBW010002431.1, from coordinate 10,348 downwards.
GTTTATATTGTGTTTTATAAATAAAGGCGCTTACACATTTAATTATATTTTTCTGTATTCACTTTTAATTTTTTAATTAATATACATATTTATTTTTCGCAAATATTTTTAAAAAATAATCAGATATGTTATTTCGAAAACTCGACACCCCCACCCCCCTCTTAAGGTTGATGACGTCTTTGGGTCATACGCCTGGTGCTATCTATTATCATTTGTATAAATATACTTTTTTGCTAATTACACCACCGCTCATTAAAAACACCGTTCCCTAAAAATAGCTATTTTTGGTCATTAATTAAATAATTATAAATAAATTATAAAATGAAAAATTATAAATAATAATTAATATAAAATGTTTATTATTTTATAGAGGTGGCGTTTTTAATGAGCGAGGGTGTATTTATTACTAGTATTTTGTAGGAACTATTACAGTGCTGTATATTTTATTTACAATACATTATTATTAATTTACTATCATATCTACCGGGTATGTGGAGTTCGGAGGTTCACCCCACCCTCCTAGGTTCTTGATTGCCTGTGTTTACGTTTATTTAGGAATATTTATTTTGACCACCCCAGTTACAATTAACAAATATTTAAAGAGCATACCTTTTAACAGAAGGGCCTACCAGGTGATATTCACATTTGATACTATTCTTTCCAAAAACAAATTAGCTCTTATTTCTTTAAAGAACCTCTCAGTTATGATCATTTAATGTGATATAGGACTAATCGCTATGGCCAACAAAATATCGAGACATCTTACACAATTTCATATTTTCTTTTATATATACCATAGTTGAAGAACCCACTCCTCAATTTAGCGTACACTTAATATCTCAAAACTATCTAATTCGTAAGATTTTCTTCTATCGCCTTTAATAAGATCCGTACTAGCGCGAACCTTTGACATTTTTCTCGCTACGTCACTGCTATTTTTTATAAATATTTATTTAAAAATACTGAATAGTTTTGAAACAAAGCTTTCAAATTTTAATATTTAATCTCTGTTGTTTAACTTTATGCTATGTATTTTTGTCTAGTAAGGTGTTGAATTCCTCATTTTTTATAATTCCTGAATTTATTATTAATCTGCATAATTATTAGGCATCTATTGTACAACATAGACCGTGTTGAAAAAATTTATGCTGCGATTTATTAACATTAAGACGAGTTTATACCGCCAAATTTTCGCTAAATATCATTCTTTATGTATACAATACTGTTTAGTTTTTGCTTTGGGTATTTTATCCTATCTGTCTAGTTGTTTGTGTTGCTAACTTTTCCTGTGTTTAAAGGTGACGGTCGTTTCAGCAGTTTGTTGACATGTGATTGCATATATTTAGATAATTTTGATTTTCTGTGTTTCTCTTTTCATGCATACATTATTTTTACAGCGCAATAAGTGTTTGCTCTCATTGATTTCAAATCGTTATTCCCTTGATATTTATAAAATCTTTAATACGTGCTAAAATTAACTTAAGATATATACATGAAGTTTTTTTGTACTTTTCTAAATAAATAAAATTTGTATACATTTTTACGGATGTTCGGATGTACATTTTAAAGTAGTTTTTTATATGGTATATGCATACTAAGTAAAATATCTAGTAATATGGTTATAGGTATACTTAATGCTGTACGAGGTTTCCCACTGACGGTCTCCAAAATATGATTTACTGTTTTTTTACTAAATTTTAGTGTCCTAATTCACAGTCATAATTTTAATCTTAGTCTATTTTTTACCTATTTATTTATTTGAAAGTTGTAAATATTATTTTGCTCCTCCCAATTTATGTGATGTTTTGCATACCCAAGATTATTCTGATATCCAAAAATTGAAATATTTATCTACATACGCTATTTACTCGTTATAGTATTCTGTATTATGTCAATTTTTAAATATTTTAACAAAATTATACGTTCCACTGTATAAACGTTATATTTTTCAACAATTACATATTTATGTAATATTATTATTTGTAACACCTACATATCATACATATTCAACGTTTGGTTCATTTTTATATATGTATATATAAAACGAATAATTTTTTAAATATTATTTCAGTTGTTTTCTCAATTTATTCTCTTATGCGAAAAAAGCATTCAAGAAGAAATTAGTAAGGGAGCCGAAACCCTATAGAACGTAATATTGTAAATTTAAGACTTAAAAATAATATCAAATTAATTTAATATTTGTTTCACATTAAATATTATTATAATACACTTTCTGCTGATTTTCTTATTCCCAAATTTATAAGATTATTTTAGAAAAACAATTACCAATTCAGCGTTTTCTTCATGTTGAACTAGCTACAAATCAATTATTAGTTTTTAATTTTCATTTTTTTATATATTTTTGTCATATGTTCTAGGTTTTTATTAACATTGTGACAATAAACTTTATATATGTACACAGAGATGTGCAATAAATTAATCCTTGATATATTTTATTCTAATGTCAATTTGATTTTTTAAATGCAACACATCATTTATTTAAACTACGACTATACATTTAATTGTTTTTATGCCTTGTATTTGCTGAATATTTTATATGTGTAATTTTATTCAAATACAATTTCTTTTGTATATTTGTCGAAATCTTGTTTTTTTGGAAACATAGTTAAGTGGCTTATTTATTAAATAAATATATACGTGTGTAATTTATATAATATATACGTGTATGTACTATTAATAAACTTACGAAATTGTAATTATAAATTAATTTTGTAAAGGATAGAATAATAAATATATTGAATATAGATATTCCAATATTTATTTTATACCTAAAATGTTATCTATTGTTATATACCAAGTGTTCGTGTAGTTTGCTGGAGCTGATTTTTCAATTAGTCTATATTTAAGAAATTTTATTTAGTTTCATTTCATTAATGACGGTTTTGTAAATATAATGATAAATGACTACTTGCTATATGTATTAGTGCGGGAATTATTTTCCGTTTGATCGAACCAAAAAATACAGCTAGCGACAACTCTCGCTATGCTAATAATGGCGAATGTTTTGACGGCAATCGAAGTTAGTTCACTATTTTATGTATTAACATGGGGTTGTGTGCCGCCTTTAAGTAATAAAGATGTTGAATTATGAGATATTTTCATAAAATGTATTGTCCTTTGCATGTTTTTCTTGTAAAACTTAAAAATATATATGGCAGACTTGTTAAATGTAAATATGTGTAAATGTACAAATATTTCCGTTTTTAGTTATTAATACCTATATAATATGCTATTTAATATTTGAATAGGTAATATGCAATATAAACTCTAAAATTATATTTGTTTATTGATAAGTGTTATATATAGTTATCTTTTCATACAAGATTCTATCTTTTCAATTGGAAATTAATGCCAACTTCGACCGAAATTACCAGTTAGAAATATGTATATTTTAGAACGAGGATCTTGTCGGTCACTAGATTCTTTGGCTATCTAACGCAATTTTTTATCGCTTATTAACTTCGTTCGTGTGGGGGTGTATATATATATATATAAATTATACTTCTTTTAGAAAATATGTATGTTACCACAGTTGAAATTCTATTTAATATTTTCTTTACTTAGATTGACGTGTTTTAATAACAGTAAAATATTCAGGGTAATGCATTTTATCGTTCAAACAATATATCCATAATTCACCCTCCCTCAATGGACAAGGGTTAATAGTCAATTACTAAAGTAAGTCTGCTTATGGACATTCAGTCCAGTAGCAGAATATAAATGTTGCGTGACGCCCTTTAGTTACAAGTATAGATTCGAATTTAATAGTATTATTAAAATTGATTGCTCTTAAATAGTTAATTTTGCATGCATTTCAGATAAATTTATGGCATACAATGCGTAACTGATATTTTAAAACCTATTGCATATAATATATAATACATCGTTTGATTATTTTTAGTTATCAATAGTTATAAAATGTCTCAATTAATTTATGAGCATAAAAAATCCAATATGCGATATTTCAATTTAGGTAAATTGTAATAATTAAACAGTTTAAGTCGCACAATTAAGCAATACACAATTATTCAAATTAATGTATTTTTAGAAAATGATATATTTTTTGTAATACGCTTTAAAGTAAAGCCGCAAATTAATTCCTATAATTTAATCAGGCAAGTTTGGCAAACAATTGCGAGACATAATTGACTTTATAGCTTATCGTGCTGTGCGTTTCTAAAAGACGTTTTATACTCACCGCCTGCAATGATTCTGGGGTCATTCTTCTTATCCAACTCCCCCCTATATATAGTATAGTTGGTATAATACATGCGTGAAGAGAGCCGCGTTGGCAGTATGAAGTATAAACACAGGCCAGACGTCAACTCGTATTTCCGACAAAACTTATCAGAGAGCGAATTGTTCAAACTGTTTCAAATAGTGGAATTCAATTAGTAAGCTCTATAGGAGCCCTGTGGCTCATTCTTCCCTCTTTCTCATACTTCCCTTCTCACTCCTCTTCGATACAAGATACCTCGTCTTGTTCATGAATTATATTTTTGGGGGTATGTATATAAGTATACATATAATAGCAGCTATATAAGTTTGCTTAGATGAAAGTATCTTGGGATTCTAGCATATATGATCTGGTCTTCTGAAAAAGACATTTTCTCTCCGGAAGCAACTTATGTCCAAGCGTGAATTGGGTGTCACTAACACCCCTCGTCGGGCAAATTTCCTTTCTATATTAATTTCACCTCACCAATATATGTATATATGCTTACCTTCAATACACCTCCACATTAGTGGTATCTAGTTATATATAGTTATAATACGCCATAAAAAGAACTGAAAGCCTTCTGTTTGAATTAGGAATATATTCTTATATTTAAGTATATTATACAATATAGATATAACATGCTGTCGATATAAATTGGAATATTCTAAATTGAAACTAGTGGTTATAGCCTCGTAAACAGTAAAATATTAGTTTATATATGCGGCACAATAAAATTTTCTAGTACTGTTGAATGCTTGGGGAAATTATGGTTTTGAAGGATAGTAATTATATTAATTTGCGCGTTCTATTTAAATATTGTATTTAAAAAGAAGAATAAAGTAATTTAAATATTGAACTGTGACTGAGCTTAAAAATAAATCCGCTTTATTATTTATACGATAAATAGAAACAAAGGTTTGAAATAGATGCTCAATAATTGGTTCTAGATACTTAAATGAAGAATTTAAGTATATTATCTTGCATATAAGTGGAAATTGTGACATATAGAAGCATATTAAATTTTCTTTTCTAAAACTTAAAAATGTGTACTTGAAAAATGCCGCATTATGGAAAATAAGAGTAATTTTAGATTTATAAACTGAATTAGAATATAACATAATCATGTATAGGATTTTAAGTTTGAAAGGTCATTAAATAATTTAATTCTATTAAGAAGAAATGTCTAAAATGATATTACCGACATTAATATTTTCCGTCAACAATTTTTCTTGTTTTAACTGGAAATAGAATATAGGAAAAATGTTGTCTTAAAGTATGATTTTGAATAAAATATTACTTTTGTATTTGGTTAAAAACAACTTTCTGTTTATTTGTTACAATAATACAAATTTGGAAGTAATTTTCAGTCTACAATTTCTAAATGTCCGAAATATTATATAATTTGGACTGTATATTTTTATCAACATAACCTGAAAATTGGTAAACATTTATGTTTGGTTTACAAATAATAAATTACAATTTAATGTTACAATTTAAGTAATATTTCAAAACAATCTTATAGTAACTTTAATATAAGCAATTACATTTTTCGTCAACAATAATTGTATCGTATATGGAACATCATTATTCAAATTTATTAATTCATACTTGTTCTTCTACATAGAGACATCAATAATAATAAATGCATGTATCATTTTTAAATTATTTAATTATATAATCAAAAACAGAAAAAATTGGCTTACAAAACTAGGTATAACATGCATACTAAAATTGTATGAAACGTGTTGTGGAAGTTACACATTAATAGCATTTACAAAAAACTAAGTATTTTGTTCGATTTTGTACATTAATGCTTTAAATTTGGTAATCTAAGATCTAAACTATTTATTTCGTACAGCTTGTTTATAGAATTGTTTATAAATGTATAATTTTTCGTATTTTAAAGTAGTACAATTAAATGTATTAAGAATCATTATTTAAAAAAAATTCTGTACATTTTTAACTATTCATAAAGGAAATTAACACTGTTTCTTAGTCAAGATAGCTTTGTAACTATGTACACCCCCGCCAGAAAGTAACGCCGCACCCTACAATTTTTATATTTTTTTCAGAATTTTCTGCTAAATATAAAAACTCTAAGATATTTAATTTAATGTATTAAGTTTTTTGCAATACTTAAGAACATTTTACTGATCAATCAATAAAAATAAATAAATAAATAATACATTTTTGAGATACGATTAATAAATCACTTAAATTATTAGGTGCGGCGTTACTTTCTGGCGGGGGTGTATATGTATACCTATGTATGCATATGAATAGTGTACATTTCGTGTTTTTTTTATAATCTCTTATGGACAAATTAGTGTGAATACAATTATATTATTAAAAGATACAATAAGTATTTTAAATATAGCGTGCAATAAGGTGTATCTATCATAACTTGAATAAGTACAAATTTGGAAGATTCAATATTTTTGAAGAATTGCACAATGCGGATGAAAGTGTATGATATATTTTAAAACTAAACTAGTCAATTTATATATACATGTTATAATGTTATAAATGTTATAAACCGCATGCGTAAATATGCTAAATTAAATGCATGTGTCATAATTAAATTTAGCATTGTAATATTGCATATATTATATACATAACTGTTCAAATGTTTTTATTGAATAGGAAAATTATTTATTAAACACTATAATTTTTTAATGAATGTTATCAACAATTAACTATAAAATAATAAAAAAAATTGTATATATGTATATGGGATAGCTATATATAATCAAATTTTAATGAACTAAACTCATTAAGTTGTAATATTTTATTAATTTTTAATAATTAATTAGTCATATAATTATGTTTCGAGGCATTTGTGGAGTTTGAAATTAATAATTATGCTTATGCTTATGCATATAATTGCTTTTTGTATTCGTATATATTTATTTATACTTTCTTCTTAAGAAGTATTAAAACTGGGGTATATACATAGGTAGGAATATATATTCCATGTAACTTACCTCCATTTTTAACTCTGGTTTTATGGGCTCTTCGAGTATCGAAGATATTTCGCTTGGTGACGACTTAGTTTTTGCCCGAATTTCTCTGAAAGGAAGGTATGTATATAATATATTTTAAATGTGTTTTTGAATACTATATTTGACTATAGTATTTGAATAAATTGAATACTCCTTGCACTATACTATTATACTTGTCTTTTCTATATTGCCAATGTTTAAAAAAATCCGTAAATTCGAGTAGTTATCATATCACTGAAATCCACATCACTGCGAATGAAAATAATACGAATTTGAAGAACTTCTACTCTGAAATCATTTTATTTTATTCCGATATTTGTTATACTTTAGTATCTTGCTTGTCTTACGAGTCATAACTGCGATTCTATAGAACTGACTCGCTTTTGTACTAAATCTTGCCAAGTTCTAAAGCTTACAATTTAGTTTTTAAAACATTTTTCATCGATTTGCACCAAGATATCTCTTGCTATTTAAAAGTCCACTAGCTAGATTTTTTAACTAGGTTTAAATTTTATCAAATTATGTTTGTTTGCAGTAACATTTATATAGAAAAGAGTTTTCCATCTGTCAGACTAGATATATGTTTATATATACATATGTATACAGAATAGTCAATTTAATTAAATCTTTTTAAAACAACGTCTGTGCAAATACTAATATAAATATTTATTGATCTACACAGAAGGTCTTTACCTGAATCCTTGTCGAGAATCGGTCTTAGTAGATAGAGAACTGGATGGTGGTCGGCCTTTTTTTCTTCGTCGAATTGGATTCACAGCAGATGCGTTCATGTTTCTAGTGGGTACCGTCAACTTCGAGACCGAATGGCTCACTGATTCGGATAACACTAAAATGACAGTTCATCATGACATAATTTAAAATAACATAAATGTCAATCCTTATACAAAAAATAAATTTAATTTTGCGAACACTTAATTTTTTACTTAATTTTAATGCCTATTATGTATAGTTTATATACAGATATTTGTAATTATAGTACTCAAAATACGTATACCTATATTTATATTTATACATATCTTATTTAGTTCTCCAATAAGATAGTTTAAAACAAATCATTAAGGGCTCTTTTATAAATTAGAGAATATCTTGAGTTTGACGAACAAGTATATTATTGCCAAAAAACTACTAATATACACATATATACACATATATACGCTTGGCAATTTCTAAAAATTAGATACAAGTAAAAAGGAAGAGTATGTATATCATAGCACATACCTTTCGGAGATGATGGAATTACGACAGCTCCAGAATTTAGAGGATAGAATTGGGACGATAGTGGTTGCTGCTGTATCGTGGATGGTGGTACCGGCATTGTCAAAGTGACTCCCTCTGGTGCCACGTGCGCTTGTTGCACTGTATCCGCCGCTTGTTGTTGCTGTCTAGTGAATGGGACAAATTCGGGTGACACAATCATCGTCTGCATCATATGGAGAATGTGGTCATTCGGTCGGACGACCAATCCGCCCTGTCGGTCTCTCTGAGCATTGGCAGGAACAAGGGCATAGTACCCAGTGGCTGTAGGAACGACTACAGCGTAAAAATCTGGTAGAATACCCGGCTGAAGCTCCAAGAAGTTGGAGGAATTGACAGAGCCCCTTGGCAGTGACGAACTGGCAGGGATGCCATTGTACGCCACACCCTCTGTCGACTGACCGTGGTTTGCGGTGGAAGTGTAGTAGGCAGCAGCAGCAGTAATATTCGGAGTGATTGACGATGAGAAGAGAGGAGGCACAACTGAGGGATGAATAGTATGAGTGGAGGGTACGGTATCATAATAGGCGTTGGAATGGGCCCAATTTTCAATTCGACGCTTCTTAGGGGGTGGGGTGGGTGAGCCAGCAGTTGAAGAGTTTGATGTTCCGGCACTACTTGACGCCAATAATTCGCCAAACTGACTCAGACCAATAGAGGTGATTGGAACATTTTCTAACATGGGAGACGTCAAAGCTCTTCCTACTGGAAGAGAGTGAGCATGTGGGAAGGGGTGTGAGGGAGTTATAGGCGTCAGGGGAGTTTGAATGAGCAGATTTGAGCTCATTTGCTCAGGATTTTTGTGAAGAATTGTATTTTGATTCTGAAATAAACAAGACATAAAAGAATTAATTTGAGAAGTTAATATTACATCAAAATTATTGTACAGGTTTTTTAAGTAGAAATACATATTACCACAATTACGAAGGGTGAAGTCTTTTGGTGGGTTAGAGATAGAGAAGCTGAATCCAAATTGGAATCCGAAATCACGAGAGGAGAAACAGCGTTGACAGGGGAACATTTTTTTGGCACACTAGCCATCAAGGATGAGGAAGTTTCTGGAAACAGACCCATAACAACCGGACGGGAAGGCTGGTGATGGACATGATTGGTTGACTGGATTTTTGTTTCGGTTGACTCACCAGTTGTAAAGCTGGTCAATGGTTTTTCTGTAGAACTGGTTGGTGATACGATAGCCATACTTGTTTTGGGAATTAAAGAAAGAGATTTGGGTGGTACGATAATCTCATCTCGCCTTCCATTACTGCTAGAATTTACCATGGCAGGGACCGAAGCAGGTCGAGTCGGCTTCTTATCCTCCTCCTGTTCCGTCAATTTCTCCTGTTTTACTCCAAGCGAAAAATCAGACATAGAAACTGGAGTGGATGTATTCCGAATGTTAACAGCCTTCGCCGGAGTAGTTCGTCCACTCGTATCTTCTGCGGATTCTCCGACTTCCGGTTCCGTGTTGCCGGCGTTACCACTGCTGCGCTCATCTGCAGCCGTCCTTGTGTGTCGCTGAGCAAGAAATTTCTTAAGATGAAGTTTCACTTCCTTCTCGCGGAGTGCGCCAGAAATTCTGGAGTCAACTTTGGTTTCTGGAGAGCGTCCGACGTCATCTAATCGGGGGCTTGTGACCGGACTTCGAGTCTGATCTGAACACAGAAAAGACGGATGTTACTCAAGTTTACTTATAATGAGATACTATACAAATAAATATATATACAAGGACTACTTGTATACACTTATGCTTACGTCATAAGACCGTTAATATCTAATTTGTCAAATGACAAATAGTAATTACAATGAAATAATTCCAGTAAAATATCTA
>JAYRBW010002420.1:0-13926 GCA_036023295.1 Invenusta paracnida | reverse complement strand
CTATCCTCTCTCCTCTCCTCTCCTCTCCTCTCCATTCCTTTATATTCTTTCCACTATTTTATTTTGACTTTAACTGTTGTTTCTTTATTATTATACAAACTTTCATAGTGATAAAAGTTATTCTTAAAGCTTTGATTAATAATTCTGACCTTCCTATATTTAAAAGTTATATTCTTCGATTGTTGTTTTTAGGTTTTCTAAACGAGATCTTACTTTAAATAATAAATAGTATATTTAACTGTGAAAGCTACTATGCTAAGAAATTTATTCCCTATTATGAAACATTTGTTTGATACATATTGGTGCACATTAATGCACTTTTAACTTTTTGATCACTGTAACTAGATTTAACAATTTTTGCTTTATATTAAAAATATTTTTAATTTTTTTTAATCACTATTTTCTCATAAAATTATCACCTATTTGTAATGTTTTTTCTTCATATATAATTAAAATTAATACATATGCAACAAGCATTTAAGTGTATTGTTAAAACTTGAAGTTATTTAAGCGGCATTTAGGCACTTCAGGAAATATATATTCTAAATTACGATTTAAAATGACAAACGACATTTGCCCATTTATATAGCTGCTGTACCGCTGCCGTAGATATATATCTAAACAATTATGAATCAATACGAATGCCCAGCAGTTTCAAGATTTGATATACATATATTACGTTCTCCAGATCTTAATCGATATTCCAAGTTTTTTTATCGGAGAAGAATCACGTCCCAGTTGACACGTTTTGCGGAAGCAAACAACGCCTTTGCTTTGCCACCCACCACCATGTCCCAATAGATGAGAGGAATATGTCATTTCCAACTAATTCGGCGGGTATAAATGGACATCCAAGTGGTAGCTCACTAACCGCAAGCCGATTGCTTGACAAATTAAGTTTACCGGCTGTGTAGGTAGATACAGAAAGATTTGCGCGCGGGAAAGGATATATATTTTCTCAAGACGACCGTGAATGTAAATATGTATTTAGGTTTGTGCAATTGCATATAATCTCTCTCTCTAGCTTCCTATTATTATGTTCCGTCTTCTACGAAGGCTAGACATTTAACGCAATAATACAATCTCTTACCAGCCAGCTGAGATATTTGTGACTGCAGACCCCCTCCCCCCTCCCCGTATAAACAGTCGACAAGCAACGTAGGTATAAATCAATCAATTTGAGCTACCTCAATATATTGTATATCTCATAGAAACGCCAGAATAAACTGTACATGGGAAACACGAAGATATAGATATGTGGGTACTGAGGGAAGAACATGTTATAGCCGGGGATGTAGTCAATTTGTTTTAGAGCCGACGAGTCCCGTAATTCAGCCCACCCCTTCACCCCCCCCCTCCACTCCCCTCCATCTCATCTCAACGAGACAAACATATCATCGCAGCATAGCCTCAAGCTTTCTGGTGCTTTCATTATATAGCAATTCCTTTCTTCCTTCTTCCCACGGTGAGTATTTCAAGGCCAACTAAACACTACATCTATACGAGGCAGTATTCTCCTCTCGTCTCTTCGCTCTTCTTCCCGAGCTCCATTATTGACCGCGCATTTCCTATATACTCAGTGAAAGTTGATAAAATTGAAAATGCCTCTTATAGAGGAGAAAATATGCATCGTACGAAGTTGCGAATGTACGCTTTTCCAGTACAACAAGGTAACTAGGAAATCTACGGAAGTCGTGGACTGCCTTTATAGCTAGTCAACTTTTCTCATCATCTTCTTACGAAACGATTTTTCACCTACGCTCCTGCTGATTCGTCGGAATTCAATCCCGTCACGCCTTTTCGTCAAATCACAGACTGTCGTTGTTTCCTTGCTTTATTTCATAAACCACCACGCAACACCCCCTTCGCCTGTTCCTTTTATGAGTCTTGATTTTTCGAGTCTTATTGTTGCTTTGTGTGTCGTGACAATACGCAAAATATAACATTAAATCTATTTTGAACGTATCTGAACCTTAAATATAACTTCGTCAAGTCCAAGCATGTTATTACTAGTTTCGTAGTTTTGTCTTCCCCAACGTTATTCCCTCCTACCTCAGAAATTCTACTTCGTCAATTGCGATTGTGTGTCAGTTTTGTGTTATCTTTAGCGCTCATTAGGTGCCGTCTCACACGCATTCGTTGATCTTTGGACAGAGAGCAAGAACATGGGTAAGAAAGCAGCTCTTGTTAATGAGTGCACCGACTGCCTTACAACCTTCTTTGGCTACGAGACAGAAAAGGTGATCGCAGTCAATTCCGTCAAAATCGGGATCATCTATCGCATCATCCAGGTCACAATTCTCGTCTACATCACGGGCTGGGTCATGTACCATGAGCGCGGCTATCAGGCCTTTGACACAGCCGTGAGCGGAGTAATGGTCAAGGTGAACGGCATCATGTACACCAACACGACGGATCTCGACTCCTATGGGCAGGCAATTTGGGACGCTGCCGACTACGCAATCCCTCCGATACAAAACTCGGGCGTCTTCATCACAACTAACGTGGTCATCACACCGAATCAAACGCAAGGCCGCTGTCCCGAGGCGACAAGCACTGTGGACGCGGAATGTTTCAATGACACCAAGTGTCCAGCGGGATATAGTTATGCCTTTGGCAACGGTGTCTACACTGGAAAGTGCATTCAGAGTGTGAACCGGTGTGAGGTCTACGCCTGGTGCCCGACCGAGGAGGATTATCGTCCCACCAACGATGATAGCCCGTTTCACAACGTTGTTAACGTGACTCTTTTGGTGAAGAACAGCATCGAGTTCCCACGCTTCAAGGTTAAACGTCGGAACATTCTTCCCTGGATGACGCCGGAGTACCTCGAGACCTGCCACTTCAACGCCAACGACCCGCTCGACAAGTACTGTCCCATTTTCCATCTCGGAGAACTCTTCGAGTTCACCGAAATTGACGTGGATAATCTGCTCCTCAACGGCGGGAGTGTAGCGATCAGTATCAACTGGTCCTGCGATTTGGACTACTCAGATATCTACTGCCTGCCCAAGTACACCTTCAGTCGCCTTGACGACGACGAAAGAACGGACGTTGGCAAGGGCTGGAACTTTCGCCACGCCTACACCTCCTGGCTCGATGGAAAACCCTATCGGACGCTCGTCAAGGCCTACGGGATTCAGTTCTTCATTCTCGTGACGGGAAAAGGGGGCCAGTTCGACCTGGTCATCTTCACTATGAACTGCGGTTCGGGCCTGGCACTCCTGGGAGCTGCAACCCTCTGCTGCGACATTCTTGTTCTTCACTTGCTCAAGAATCGGAAGCGCTATCGCGAGGCAAAGTTTGACCTTCTCTTGCACGGGCGAACGCTCTGCACCAAGTCGACCGGATCTTCCACCCAGACAACCATCTTGACAACGAGCAAAATCGCCTGCAAGACCGACGCGGCTAGGTGGGCGGCTGTTACTGCCGCGGTGGCATTTGAGGGCGGCGGCTCATCTTCGTCGATGGAAAGCGACGGAGGAGGAGAAGAGAGGCGACGCTGCAACCCGCAGCCGGAAGAGGAGAAAAGTAGCGAGAGTAGTGGAAGTGTCGGCGTCGGCTCCAGGGCGGAAGAACCTTTCACTGTGCTGCCCATTCCTAGGACTACGACAACGCACTTTGGACCGGTGATTGTGCAGGAGGTAACTGGCGGTGACCTACCGTTAACCACGAGAAGGAGGACGCATTTCTGACAGAAGGTTAGAGAGCTACGTGGTGGCCTACCGGTGTCTTGGTTTTTCTGAGAAAGAATTAAAGTTTATAGTTAGTTAATATGAAATAACCAAAATGGATGTAAATAATAACAGCGTTCTAAACCACAGAGTATTGCTACACAGACTTTGGTACTTGTTATTGTTTTAGTATGCAGAATATCTCAAATCTTTGGCGAGAAACAATTTCGTTCAAAGTTATTTTATATGAGCTGCTAGTAAATTAGTGATATTAAATTTAAAATTTATATTTAAAGCTTTATATGCTCATATAGAGTGACCTTGACTATTTGTCGAATTTTATATTCTGTACACTACTGAATAATAATAATAATAAACCTATCAGTCACATAAATATTTAAATTAAAAGTAGTATTTCTAATCGCAATATTCATTTAAAGTATGCGGTAGATATATAAAAATTGTAACATAATAATTATAGTTTTAGCAATATTTCATCAAATTTTAATCATTGGCAGACAATATCAATTAAACACATTTTCTTAATACTAAAAGTGGGTTTTTTTTCAAACAATTTTTCATACCTGCATCTTATATTTTATGATATTTATTATTACCATTATTGGACTTATAACGAATTATTAACAAATAAAGTATAAAATACATATATTTATATCATAGATCAATATTTTAATCAAAATGAACTCCGATATAATATCAAAAACAACTTTTATTACGGATTTATTAATACAAATTGTACATTAGCTTTAGATAAAGTCTCAGTGAAGTTCTGTAAAAGTCGATAAAAGCGCTGAGCGGTGAAATATTCTGTAGAAGATGGACATTGGGGAGTTGAATCTCCGTTCATTCAGGGGAGAGGAATTCCCATCATTAGTGTCGAAGGGGTTTGTGCATATCGAAGTTCAAAGCTGTTGAATCAACAAGCAGAGTTAATATGAAACGTTAATATACCTATGAAGGATACAAAACTGTGTATTAGGACCAGGGTGAATTCATACCGAAACATTTTATCGAACTTAATAGGTAGGCATATTTTGAAAATGAGAATTAATATTACGAAGCCTAGATTTGATTGATTATGTTGGCTGCCAATTGCTTTTATTGTCAACAATGAACTAGGTACTACCTATTTATATATTGTATACCTAGAACCGAATTTTAAACTTGCTAGGTATTAATTAAAAATTTAGACTTTAACAATATTTCGAGGTACATACATAAATTCCCTTTCAAAATGTTGATTTTCTTCTAAAACACAAGAGTTTGCCTTTTTTCTGCATAAAACTCAGTCATAATCCATTGATTGACAGATGCCATTAAGCTATACGTCAAGAAAATTGACACAATTATTTTTAGAAAATGTTGCTCTCTGTAACCCTTTTTTTATACCTACATACATAGATACATTTTTGTGTGATATGCGTTGAGGGGTTGAGATGCTATTTCCATAGTTATTTGTTTTACCTTATGTATATACATATTAGATTGACTATCTGAAAATAACGACTAACAATTTGAAGGTGTAAGCATAGACAACATAGGCAACATAGTCAGCATAATTAAACACTGAGTGTTGTTGACTCTTATTGATAACAGTTTCATACTACTATTTTATTACCCATAAGATTTTGAAAATGATACTTTAAATACAACATCTCTTAAATAGTAAGTGTGTGATAAAAATGTTAGATACAAATGTAGCTAACTATAACTTATAGACTCGAAATAAATTCAATCATTGTGTATAAGTCTTGATAATATTAATCTAATAATTATAAAAATACTATTACTTACTTATTACCCATTTATGCAAACTTCATTAAAATACTACAATTTTCTATCGACCAAATGTACAACGTGATGCATATGAAAACAATAAGAGTCAAAACTCACTCGGTGTTTATATTACTTATAAATAGAAACGCTTAGTGATGACCTTGAAAAGACAAACAGCTTAGTTTCGCTTTTAACTTTTCTACTATAACGATTTCTTTGTTTGCAATAGCGAATAATATATAAAATGTAACTATTGATATTTTTATTTGTTTTTGTTGATGGGATGTTTTTAGCTGTTCTCCGCATTTCAAAATTATTTTCAAATTAATTGATTTGTAAATTATTTTTAACTTTTACTCTGTTTACTTTTTTACATCCACTGATGAAGGCATGAAAAAATATTTTGCATGCCCGGGCCTAAAGGGTTATATTTGGATGTTGTTTTGAATATTTTGCCTTTTTTTTGTTTGCAACTTGTTATTCTTGGCTCGTGGTTTTTATTTGGTTTTAACCAAAATCGAAGCAAATTCCAATTTTTGTAATATAATTTTAAAACCGAAACTATAGTTGTTTGTCTTTCCAAGGTCATTGCTCTCTGTTACTAATGCAATTGACGTCACACTATTATAGCGCATACGATTATCTTATTTGTATATATTTTTAATGTATTTTCCATAAATAAAAAATGTATTTTAAATATTAAAAGTCTTTATAATCGGACTACTTTTTGCATGAGTAGTGTGATAAAGCAAAAAAGAGAAAAAAGAGAGCTCTTTAGACAACATTTTTTGCCACTAAATTCTAGTTTTTTTATGGGGGGGGGGGCTTGTGTTTTTAATAATAGCATAATATTCGATACAATAAATTTACTAATGGGCATTGCTGTTTTTATGAACAAATAAAAATACTACCTAAATGAGTTAGCTAAATTAAGTAAACTAAAAAGCCATTTCCGACGTAACGGAGCATACAAGGTAGAAGGCGACATGATTGGAATGTACCTTTCTCGTTTAGTTTCCTTTTGAATTGTGTTCTCATATCTGTGTATCTTATAGTATACGATAATTTAACTTACTTTATGCTTGATAGGGGACAATGCGCTTGGCACATGACGCCTTTTGCATAAAACACTATGCCGCGCCTCAAAGATGGCTTTTCTGTTGGCGTAGCTGTCATCAACAAGTTGATCTATTAGGAATATATAGGAGTTATATAGCTGCGTATCTACTTAAGTTGATTAAATTATACTCTTTGAACTTTTACCGCAATTGCAAAACATTTTTATTATTGAAATAGTTAATAAGTTACTATTTCAAGTAAAAAATCTCTTCTATTGCTTTTACTGAGTAAGTCAATATGGGTAATAAAAGATAGGCGATTACAAATTGATCTTAAATTTCAGATGGTTGGAAATTCATGTTTCCGCTACCGCTTCGTGTCAATGAAGAATTCTTTATAATTGGTTCATTAAAAGTTTTCCGTTAAAAAATGATATTGTCCTTTGTACCAAAGTGCTGCAATTGTCAAAAACATTGAACTACTTTTAATTGACTTCATCAGATAGAATTATACTATATGCACTAACTTGTGACTTTATATATACTCTATAATATATATTCTATAGTGTGTGATTGTGAGCCATGTAGGCTAGACAACTAATTATTCTCTAACCAACTAAGTTTAATCAACTCAATCCACAACTGAATGATAAAACAATAATCAGATTATCAGAAATTATTATGGCTAATTGGAATAAGTAAAAAAGTTCACAACACAAATAAGTGTTATTATAAAAATAGCGTAATTTATATTTAATAAACGTTTCATACTACTTTTGCCGGACATCTTACTATATCAGTAGTATAACATTTTAATGTTATATTATTTTTTCTACTTTAACAGTCATTTGCAGTACACAATTTACACAGTTTACCCGATTTAGGCATTTAATTTAATTTAATCTGATGGAAATGTCGGTCATCAATCTGTTAAAAATTAGAGCGTTATAACAAAAACATTTCACTTAGGTAATGAGTTTATTTATTGACAGTTCTTAATTGTTACTCTATATGATCTACACCATCCTAGTGTAATTATTATACAAAGAGTGTTCATTTTACGTTTGAATATATATACATCTTTAACAATTGGCAGACAAGGTAATTCGACAATGTAGATTTCGAATTTAATTTAAAAATTGCTCTAAAAAATGCCTCACTGAATTGTGGTAACATACTACTTTATTCCCATGAAAAGTGTTGAGTAGTATATTTTTAATAAAAATCAATTTTTAATAAAATTTAAATAAGTAAGTCAAATCAAAACTAAAATAGTTAAAATAATTATATTTGACAACACATGCTACAAAATAGTATTAATAACGTCATATAAAACCATAAATGTTTGATCCACACTATAATGACCAAATAATATAGGATTGTAAAGAAGGCTCACTCTTTTGATTCAAGCTGAAAATCCACCATTTTGAAACTACACCAAAATATAGAAATGTGCGTCAGAATGTCAGCTACAGTAATGTGTAATTTATAGGAGTATGGCTTAAATAATAATAACGTTTTTTTATAGTTGCAAATAACTAGTTTTGTCTACGTTATTTGGTATGCATAGCCTATATTGTACGGGCACTTTATTTCGTATTCCTGCGGCTTAAAAGTAGGCAAAACTAGTTATTTGTCGCTATCGAAATCTTTTTTATTATTTAAGCTATAGGTACTCCTATAAATTACACATTTTTGTTGCTCTATTTCAGGCGCACATTTCTATATTGTATAAATATTTTATACTGTTTTAGAACGTAAATTACCTTCGCATTGATGGGAATATAAATTGGCGAACTTTGACTATTTAAACAAAAATATTTACCTTTTTTGACCGAGTGAACTCTCTGGGTATTCTTACTCTATTGTCTATACTATAAGTGATATTAGGAACAAAAAATGTATTTAATGAATTAAAACTTCGTTTTACTTAATTACTAACTTAATTGTGTTATAATTGTATAGTATAATGAAGCTAAATTATATACCAAATACATATATTTAAAAACTTAATGACATTTACAATGTGTTATGTGCAAATGGCTTACGGAATGAGTACATTTTTAATATATACTATTTTAATAATGTGTGAAATATTATATTTACAAAATATCTATTTCAGTATATTTTTATTTAAATAAATGGAGTATTTAAAAATGTGAAATAACAATTGGCATTAAAATATACCCCATCTGTCCTATAACCCTGAGATAAGTACGAATATTATTCACAACATCAAAAAGAGCTAGCCATCACGAAAGCATATAGCTACCTCCTTTAAAAAGATAAAATACTGTTTATCTTTTTATCTTTTTTATCTGTTTAAAAAAATGTTTTACACATTAAAATACTTAAACATGAACCGCCAAAACTTTGATAGCAATTTTATTTCGATTAATTATATTAATAATAATATAATTACAGCCAAATGCTGAAAAATACTTCGAAATTGTGAAACAAGATGTAATTTTAAGAGTTGCCAGGGATTTATATAAATACTCATTCTAGGGAAGACAACGATAAAACAAAAATGTATTTCTATGCGTAAACACGAATTGGGCATCTCTTTTGCAGCATCATACAGCCACGAAATTATTTTGACTAAACTTAATTAACAGTCAATAATAAATGCTTCAAATATGTATAATTATCTAACGAAGACTCCAAGCATTCACCATGGCAATTATTCAGAAAGTACATTTAGATATAAAAAGTGTTTTTCGCTCAATGCATTTAACATTAATGGAAAGCTCGCCTGTATATAGTCTTAAACGGTGAAAATTCTGATTAAGCTTGTCTACTTCAAAAGTATTCAATATATCAATCAATATCCATTTAATAATTATCTTAAATAAGCCGGAATGCATTTGTCAATTTAGTACATAAAACAGGTATAAATTGTCGATTATGAAAGCAGAGGCATTTTTTTAATATCAAATATAAATGCTCCTATTTTGTAAGAAAAAAGTGTTGGAGTTCGACTCATAGCCTCAGTAAATGTATCTCTAACTCCTCCAAAAAAGCATTGTCTGTGTTTGTAACTTGCATGGATATGCATACACACACACACAACAGGTATACAGAATCGTGTTCTCTTAATAATTTGCGAAGCAATTGCAACAAATATCATTGTCTCATCTCGTCTCTTCTCACGTTTTCACAAACAGAATTTTGTGAAGAAAATTGACTAATTACAAGAGGAAGTCTATCAAATCAATGAAAACGACAAATCAGTACCACAAATTGCTCTTTAGGCAGAAATATGCCTCAAATTGTGTACAGCATTAGTGTATACATTGCAAGGCAGATGTCAGGTAGACAATTGAAGAGAAGAGAAAAGAATTAATTTGAGAGAGAAATGGATTTTTTTAAAGTGTAGTTAGGGAGACTACAAGAGCATATTTCCATGTGTTTCATAAAAGCTCAATATGCATGATTGTAGATGCGTTACATAGACGGTTGAGATTGAATAATTTTATTCTAGCCTTTTAATATTTAATTTATTAGGAAATCGTCATTAAACGCTGCAAAAAATGATTTGTTGACTGTTTTGTCACTGTGTCAATTGTTGAATGATTGACAATTTATGAAAATACGTCCATGTATTGGAAAAAAAGCAGGTATAATAAATATATAAATTGAAATATTTTCAAAATTCAATAATTTTTCCAATCGCCGCATATTTAAATGCCAGATGCGTTTCGCTCTTTATGGAGCTCATCAGTGACATCAGTGACAAAGCATCGAGCCGGGGTCCTCACGATTACAGAGTGGACACTATAACCGCTTGACCACCGGAGCTCTATGTGGAGCTCATCAGTGACATGCAGAGTATCGAGCTGGGGTCCTCACGATTACAGAGTGGACACTATAACCGCTTGACCACCGGAGCTCGGTCGGTTGGCAAGGAAGACTTTCTAGTGATTACTGCAAATCCGTATCACACGAACTATATTAATAATTAATATTGAAAAATTTTTCCGTATAAATTAATGAAAATGAAGGACTCGACTGTTAATGAAGAAAACTAGTACGACATGAAATATACATTGCAAATAAAGCTGTACTTCACAATTTTAATAATAAATGGCTGTCACGATAGCAACATCCTGTCAAGTCAAATATTGGCACGTTAGATATCGATAGAACAATTCAATAATATTGTCCGTAATTTTGTCAATCACTCCTGCATCTGACATTTTGTAACGTACGCATTGCTATTTATGCATCCTATTATCTTTTATAGAATTTTGGAAATTATTTCCAATTCATTTTAAATCACGTATTTAATTAGCTTTTCAATCTGACTTATTTATAATCACAAGTATACAAATGTATTGTCTCTCGCTCACCTTAACTCCACAAATTACAAATTTCCACCGTAAACTGGATTAAATGAATCAATAAACTCTACACAGCAGGTCCGCAACATACAGATACATAAACAGAACAGGCGAGTAGAACAATGAGCAGGTACATCAATACAATGACGCAAACAGATCAATAAACACAGCAGGCAAGGCGTACAGAAACGCTGCAAACTGGAAAATCAATACCGACAATGCGAATATGAGTTGCTTAAACTAAACTTTATAAATTATCATTGTTGAGCTAAATATATCATCAACGGCTAAATATTTTAAAATACAGTTTTCGGAATTGTATAGTTTGAAGTCTTTTCTACCGATTGAACTAAGTGAAGGTTTAGACTTGCTTTAATAGCAATAATAACAATTGGGTTGAGCACTGTTACACACTAGTGCACAATATATATGCTGACAATCAGAATATTTCTTCTTGAATTATATTTATAAAGTTATTTGCATAAAATTAATGTATAATTCTTTGTAAAATATGAAACATAGTAAGATGAGAAAAATGTAGGTATATGGAAAACACTAAACACTATAATGCTGTTCATTTGCTGGATAATTTAACAATTAAAAGAATTATAAATATATACGCGAAAATTATTCGCCATGATAGGGGATCAAGATAGTTGAGGTATAGTTTAGGTACTCTTTCTATAACGCTTCATCAGATGAAGATCACAGATCTTTAAAGCTACTTTCAGAATCTGCAAATTTTGGAGTTTATTATCCTTATATCAAAAGTCGTTCACCATATTTTCTTCTTCGCAACCGTTATCCCAATATGAAGGCTGTGACGAATTAATTGATTTTGGATTCTGTCCTTAGTTCAAAAGATATACGTTGAAAATTAGAGAACACGTCAGTTAAGTTGCCATTTCGACTAAATAGTAAACAACGGCTCTAGAGAAGGCCGGTTTTGGTGTTTTTGAGGTAAAAACAATGTTTCTACACTTATAGGCAAGATGATAAATGTATGTAGCATAAAAGTAGAATGTCGATCTAATGTCAATGGAATAAGAAGGTTCGAGAAAAAATAGCGAGAAACTTATTCTATCTTAGATTTGCTTTTTGCATCCAACTTGTTTTCTTCAGCCGAGTTGGACTGGAGGAAAACTTCACTAAGCCAAGACGAGAGATATCTGACAGTGCACCTCCGTTCGGATGTAATTACCAACACGCCTTGTTCCTGGCGCGATGCCGATGAATAAAAATTGGATAACTAACCGCGAAATAATAATCGTTGTAGTTCATACTACATAATGGAGTGACGTCATGGCGGCACAGATACGCTCGATACTGATTGTAAAGATGAAAGCCAAGAAATAAAATGAAACAGTAGCACCACAAATATTGTGTACATATATATTGTATATATATTGACAAGCCATATTGGCAAATTTGTGGACCGGGAAAATTTGAAAATACATGTCGGCTGTCGAGAAACAACTTTTAGGGGCAGAATCTTTGCAACATTATAGTACCAAAACTGTATCGATAAGATGACTTTGGATCAGGCCAAATATTTTGTGGAAAATTTCTAGTTACTTATCGCCAATAAAGCTGGGAGAAAAGAGAAAAAGCCGAATTTGTGTTCTATTTCTTGCAATGTGACGCTTTGATTTGCGGCCATCTTATAATTCCGCCATCTTTATTTTGGCGAAAAATAACAAACGGATTGAAAACCATAATTCTACATATTGCAAACAAATTTACATGATACACCCATCTGCCGTTAGAACCGTAAAATTATCGAGATAATATCCGAGTGAAAGGCAATTATCAATAGTTGCTCAAATTACCCAATTATAGATATGGCGATTTATGAAACCTTTCCAATCTATTAAATGTTAACAAAAGCCTTTAATTGTCTGTCCTGAGTAAAAATCGACAGTGTTGCTATGCAGTTATATGCTTAGGTAATAACTAAAATTAATATCCGTTTCGCCTGTCACAATTCCATCCCATTCCATAATTTGAAAATATCAACACTTTCGGTTATCTTTCTTTTCCGTGATATCTTTTTCAGATTTTTAACTGTCGCGATAACAAAAAGAATAAAATATCGATATATTTTTTAAACATACCTTTTCAGAATAGTGTCAAGGAATAGTTATTATTTCGTAATAGTGCTTGAAATTGATATTTTATAAGTATGCTTTAATTTTACAAAATTAGTGCAAAGTACTACTTAGTATGTATGTACTTAGTAGTACGATATAGAAATGGTGATTTATAAGTTATGTATTTTTACCTCCAAAATCTGATTTTATTTTATCGGGTGTTATAATTTATTTATTTTAGTACATACTTTGAATCCCTATCATGTGTATATGGCACCAATACATCGAGAAACAATGCCATTTCCTTTTCATTTCAGATCTTGGAACCGAAGCAGAATTTGCAGCTCAATATCTGGGAGAGTTCTAGCGACTAATAAGCATTCCTACTGTAGTCATCATTTCAGGTCTGGTTTGAACCGTGCGAGTCGATTCAAAAATAGAGTGATCTCTCCTCTGCGACGAATGGTGCACATTTTCAATCAATAGATTGATCAACAATAGGAATGGGTCGATGCCGACTGCATTCTGTTCTTTTAACTATAACATGAAATGACGCTTTGTAATACGTAGCACATTGTCAGTAGATCAATGTAGGGGCATTAGGTCTGATTAATCGAGGAATTTTATCACAAAACCTGTAAAATCTCAAAATCAGAAACACGAAAAGTCCAAAATTTAATCTTTCGTGGTCGCTTTTTTCTCTTTGTAAATAATACACTTCTAAAGATGACTTATTTCATGTATCTTTCAAAGTCTTTCCAAAGCTCCTCTAACTTATTAAGTTCAAACTTCTTGATTGTTGTTTTTGTTGTGTTCTCTTTGGAATCACGTGATCATTATTCAGGCCTAAATAGAGGCTTCTGATTGGACAAAGCGTCTATATGTATTTCTGGTGTGATTTTGTTCTATTGAAGGTACTTAAATCTCCGTACTTTGTACTTAAAGGTATATAAAACGCCCCCCC
>JAYRBW010002409.1:0-13926 GCA_036023295.1 Invenusta paracnida | reverse complement strand
ATAAGTAACACATAACTATTTAAATTGATAAATTATTGGTATTTATAGTAATTTCCCAGTCATAATAATTTAAGATAAGTAAGAAAACTTGTCATAGATAGATATTTTATAATTTAAAAAAATCACCAAAAATAATAGTTCTTGACTTTAAAACGCTCTAGACAAAATGAAAAAAAAACCTCTAAGGGTGGTGTTTTATATATTGCGTCCCATATACAATCGATATTGTCCCACATGGACATCGGGATTAATAAAGTTTGACTAGTAAAATCAAGAAGAAGCCCACAGAACGAAATAGTTTGTGTAGGTGTGAGGTGGGACTTCTTGTGGTTTACTTGAAACCCTGCTTGTTCAAATGTGGAAATGACAGGAGTAATGTTACAAAGGTCTGCCTCTGAGGCGATTAAGATAGTGTCCTCTATATGAGTCCAACAGAAAATATGTTCGGGAATAATTGTCTTAAGGACTACAAGTAGTGTGGATTGTAAGATGGCTGGTGAGGGACTAATTCCCATAGGTAATTTGTAAAATTTCAAAAAAGAAATAAAATACTGTTGTATTCCTTGAGTGTTCCTTGGTGTTTATGTGTACATAGTTTAGTATTCGATATGCGTAGGTACTTCAGTCTGAGGTACTTAACTTTATTAAACCACTAATGTGTTTATTTTGTAAATATGAATATAACTATATTTATGTAAATTGATGTTTTTGTCAATACATACATAGCTACTATGATATACTGAGAAATCCGTCGTTTTCATCATTTGTGTAGGTTTAATTGGTTTAAAGCCTTCTGTTTTGATAATTAGGTATTTTGTTACATATTTTCAAGGATTTTATTGTTGGCGGAAAAACCGTAAAATAGGGTTTTTGTAACCTGCAATATTTTTAACTGCCTGCAATATTATGGCTGCAAACAGTTATCACAACACTGTTTGTGTGTAGTTAACAGATACTAGTTCTACAAAATTAATTACAATGACACAATAGCCCACTATCCTCTCAATACAGCTTTAAATTTAACACATGCTCAGATTCATATACTTAAGCTGTTTGCAATCCTCAAATAATGGTGTGAGGTACATACATACAATGTATACTTAATATGCATATATATATGTATATATGAAAAAAATGTATATTGTTTCAATTAGATGAAGTAAAATACATTATAGGAATACGAACCATTCTGGGAATTCTGTTCACAGTTGACATTAGCTGGTAGTTCAAATTAGCCATTTTATTTTACATTGTTGCTATAGGTGGAAAAAAAAGTATATTTGTGTTCCAAATAGGCAGTAGTTCTGATTTGCCATAGTAGACTGTAATTTGTAACCAGTCATACTATGTACTACAAAATGACTTAACCAAATAGCTTTAAAAATTAAAAATGTAACTAGTATGTTGGGATGAGTGAAATATAATTATGATAGAAATAGATCTTAGTAAAATTATAATATAATTAGACATAATTTCCACCTCCTTAATTACTAACTCTACATTTTATCTCCAATATAAATACTTGTAAGTACTATGTTAACAAAATGAGTATACAAAACTACGCATTTTGATGTATAAACAAGATCTTCAACAAAATTAATAAATAGCAGATGTAGAAAGTAAGAATTATGTTTTAAATGCTCTGGACATATAAGAGGATGCAAAGCTTCACTTTACATTCAGTAGATATTCACCATCTTGTTCTCTGGGTGCAGAAGTTGCACACATTGAAAAGTTGATTACAGAGGAAGATTATTTTAAAATACATTTAATGTAATGTTTCAATCTTTTCATATAATTAATGAGTGTATACTATTATTTTCAAATCATAAAACAAATATATTAATTATAACTAGTAAATAGATGATACAATTTTGGCGTCGTCATAGCTGTAGGTGTTTTCAATTTAATTTGAAAAATGACAGCTAGTGATTGTTTAATCAATTTCTATTCTGTTTGCATTTCGTCTTATATATTTAAAACTGTTCAAGACATAGAAGGTGCTGGAGTCACTGGGAAGCCAAATCTTACTTCGAAACTTTTTGGAAAGTAATATTTATGTGTTAGTGAAATGGAAAATTTTTTCAATTGATAATTAAATGTTACACATTTTAGGCATTTATATTGTTGAAACGTTTCCTGTTAGTAGTATTGAATTGTTTTATTTTGTAAAAATCTGTTTTTTAGAAGAACATTTTCTGCACGAAGTCTATATCAAATCTAAATCTATATATGTACTTTAATTCAGAAATTGTTTAAAGTAGGTTAATGCTAAGCATTTTTATATGTATAGATTTATTTGAGTTTACTAAAGTTTAAATTTTGTTTGTTTTATATACAGAATAAAATCAGCGTTACAACTATAAACAAATTTAATGTACATTTTATGTAAAGCATGATTTATTTATTTTTCACTACATTCATTTGAAATTATATTTACTTGCATATTAATTTACAATTACACTTTTTTTACCGAAATGATTGTTTATGAACAATAGATTTTGAATTTCAGGTGAAGCTATTCAATGTTATCAATGTGACAGTCAGGAAGATGAATCATGTCCACAGGATAGGTATTTTGACCCCCGCTTGAATGCAATGGTTGACTGTAGCAGTTTTGAAGCTAAAGTTCCTGGTGTGTTTTGCCTGAAAATGTATCAGGAGAGTACTGGCTGTAAGCATTGTTTATCATTATATAATTTTGCCTTAAAATGTAGGCACTTGGCGTATAATTTTTTTACTGTGTATCTGTACTATTAATTCTTTTTATTTAAATTTTAAATACATGTTGGGTGTTGTTTGTGTATATTTTATTAATCTTTAGAATTAGGAAAACATTTTTCTTTATGTTTACTAATAATTTTAATTCTTATTATCTGAATAATCTATCACATTTATATTATGACTTTATATATTTTTAATTCTGGTATTATTTTTGTATTTTTAGGGAACAGTTGGATTAAAATAACTCGACGATGTGGGTCTAGGACTACAACTGGTAAGCTTATTGCAATTGACTGGTTACCTATTGAGCACCATATGTATCTTACTTACTAATATTATTTCAAATATACCTTGGCATATTTTTGTATTTAATAGAAGAATAAGAACTTCCACATATCTAAAATAAGGAAACATTTCACAAAGTATAAGATATGCTTTATGTGGCATCAAACAGAATTTAGGCTTAAAAATATTCTATAATAATAATGTACTCTATATCTTATAGCTCCTAACTATATATAAAGCACTATTGTCTCTTACCTCTGTTTTCTACAAATGTGTAGTTATTTAAGCTTAAAATATATAATGCCGTCTATTTTAGGAAAGTCGTTTTAAGCTTTTTCTAACATAATTGATCTTATAATATTCAATATTTATATTATTTTCCTAATGATATGTTACAGGTGTAGCGTGGGGTTGCCGATATTGGTTTGAGGCAATGGGTATTTATCGAGAAATGTGTTACTGCCAGGATCGTGATGGTTGTAATTCTGGTCCACGATCATTATCTGCCTCACTGTCCCCGTTATTGTTGACATGTTTGGCTAGTTTTGTAGCTTTTTTAACGTCTTCTTGAAGAAGTACTTTTTGGATTTGAACTTTTGCACTTGTTAAAGGTGTACATTTGGCTAGTATAGTCGGGAAAATATTGGGCATTATGTAGTGTCATTCAAATATGTTAAGAAATCACAATACCATCTTTTGTACCATATCCATTTTAATTACCTTTATTATTGACTTAAATGTATTGTATGTATTTAAAGTTTCTTTCGGTTGTTATACTTTGAACATATTAATTCTTTTTATATGCGTATCTTTTTCTCAAACAACAATTTTTTAATGATTGAACTATTATTATCGATGTATGGCTGTGATTGCTGGTTTTTAAAATGAATATTTATATATATTATTATTTTTATTGGTTTAGTTTTAATAATAGTATCATGCAGAATTCTTGTACATTGCCTACTTTCCTTGTTCACCTTTTTTACTCTGGCGTTTATCTACTGCACTATTGGAACTGTGAATACTTATTCCTTTAGGGAATATTCAACTTATATACCAATTAGAGTTTTGCTTTATTACTATTTTTAACATTCAAACGTTTATTATTGGATTTATATATTAAACATATGAGCAAAATATAGTTTATTTCCCTACATTCTCTATATAAAGTAAAGTATCAACTAAACATCGCTGTTTGTCTTAATTACTATTATTATATTGTTTTTATATTAAATATACAATACGTATGTACTTTAAATGTTGTCTTTTATTTTATTCTAACTTTACACAAAAATGTATGTTCAGCATGCAAAGTTGAGATTTTTCAGTGAAATATTAGATGTATTAATTTAATAAACATTTGTTTTCTAAAATTTATTATTGGCTATTATTTGTAGGAAACACAATATGTCTATGTATTGTGTCTACTATTAATTGTCATAATTTCATCTTACAGTTTTCGATTACATTTATTAATTTTTATAATTAAGTAGGAATGTCATTCATTTAATATATTTGTATTCTAATTTGTATTCCAATTCTACGATGGAGTGTTCTGAGAAATTAATGTTATTATTTTTAGTGTAAAGTAGACTTAATTAATTAATCGTAATTGTTTAATAAGACATGTTTACATATATTCTAAATTTATACACTATGATGTACATATGTATTATAAATAGAACACAAAATGGGTTGTCTGATAGTTAGGGAAATCTCAACTTCTGGTAATATTAGGTACAATTTCAATGAATTTTCGATTAACGGTATTAGTTTATGCAAATATTAACAGTGAAGGTTAATACCACAGTATTATATAGCAGAGAGTACCACAGAGTATATATATAATATACCACAGAGTAATATATATAGAACCTATATGTAACAGATTTCACTATTGATTTTACATTCTCGCTGTAAAATATCGACAGTAGGAGAAATTATTTTATCATCGATTACCTCTTAATTTTTAACGATACTGGACAAGCATAAGAAGTATCAATATATGAATATATGCTGTTATCATTTTGACTGAATTATTGGCTGAAGCACGCTAGCACTGCAATAGCGCACTAGTATTGTGTAATTTCTTTCATTTCACAAGTTAGCTGTCAGCCAATCACTGAAAGCTATTTTTAGACAATCATTGATTTAGTCTATTTGGTACTTATCGCTAAAAATAATTGTAGTGCAATTTTGGATAAAATCCTATCATTTTGTTTACACTTTGTGTAATTTTAGGTTTTTTAAAGAGCCATCCTTATTTTTATTTAGTTTTTTACGGTGATTCTAACAATATAAGTTTTGTTCTTACCAAACAAATAGGTAGCTGTCTATTTTACGCTAAAGTGAGCTATTTTTATAACGTGTAAGATAGGGAAACAGTGGTTGCTATGCAAAATCAATGCCCCTAGCAGCGGTTGCTATGTAAAAATCATTTTTCTCATATCTGGGACATTTCCAATATATTTTGAAAATTTCATCAGAATAGATTAAAGTTTAGGGTATGTTATTGGGTCTGAACAAGAAGAATAATGACGAAAAAATCGATGTTTGCACCTTGATATCTTGGGTTCTATAATACTTATGAAGTTGAAAATTGACTCACTGATACATTTTCGGCGGCGCTCTATGTTAGAAGTTAAATCATTTCAAAATATAAATTAGTTTTTAAATGGTAGCGGATTAAAAAATTACCGTTCTTGTGGTATTCTAATATACCTTCTGTACGTAGGTTGCTCGCATGAGCTAACAACCTACTGCCGTAGATTTAGATTATACAATATGTGGAGCTAATGGGTTAAATACCTTACATGATTAGTGTCGAATAAGCAAATTGTCGATTATTTAAATTGACTTCGATGTAAAATATACGAGTTTTGCCAGCAAATTAACTTTTTGTCGATATTGTCAAAGTAGATATTATAATATATAAATTATACGGTAATTGTAGAGAAATTTTTTAAATTATCTAAATTATAGACATCAAAATTAATAACGGATAACTTTTAGTTAACTGATAATTAGCCAAAGTTAACATTAAATGCAATACTTCATATTTTAAATTAACTTCTAAAAAATACCAATACGTAAATCTATAGGTAAATATTTATGCACTGATTGTGTGTGTAATAATATGTAAAAAAAGGCAATCACTATTTATTATTTATAGAAATAAATTACCCAATTTAAAAACTTATATGTAGCAAACTTACAATATATATAAAATTACGTAAAATATTTTAAAATTATAAGTTTGCGTGAGCTTCTTAATTATAACACCGGTACTATTTTTTACTATAGCGCATCACAAGATTATTTTAACCTATTATACAAAATTTAAATGAACGTCGTATGACAGCAACGTTTTAAAAATAAAAATTTCAATTCAAATTTCGACATTTATGCAATGTTTACCAGTTATATTCAATTTATTGAATTTATTCTGGCTTTTCAGAAAATATGAAAACTATTTTCTCGCTAAAATGTAGTTTAATGTTATGTATTGACATTAAATAAGTCAAGTAGACAGATCACGCGCTTCTCAAAATGTAATTTTTGTTTTCGTGAACAAAGTTTCTAGAAGGAAGGTAAAGGCATTTTCCACGTAAAAACTGTATTTTTGAATCCTTATATCTCAGAAACTATTGCAGCTCTAAGCACCAAATTCGGATCAAAAATGAAAATGAATATCATTAGCACTATAAAATAAATGAAATACTTTCAAAAAAAGAAATCAATATATAACGTATATATGTCAATTGTACATGTATATTAAGTAAACAAAACATATATTATATGCTTGGCTTTATGCCGTAGATAGTCTATTATTCAAGTTGGCCCACCTTTCTCATATCGGTGTGTGTGAGCGCGGTCCCTATCATGACAGACTTTCTGCAGGCTCGACTGGCCAGCATCGTGTGGATCCTCGAGGGACGGCAATTCCGGGACTATAAGGAGGGAGGCGGCAAAAGTGGGTAAGCTGGCGTGTTAACATACCTAGAGCTATAACCTAAATTTATAGACACCCAGACAGCAATAGAATATAAACACACCACTGAAGAAAAATTCCAAGCAACACAATATTAATAAGAGGACGGTATTTATAACATGAGATAATTTCGTTACTTCAAAACGAGACAAATTCTATCCTTGGCATTCTAGAAATATATACGTTATCACCAAAAATTAATTCGTCATCAAACAATTGCAAATCAATTGAAATTACACTTAAAATAGTGTAAATTTATATAAATACAGTAGCATAATTTTAGTCCTTTTATTTCATAATATCGTTCAATATTATATTAGGTATCTGTATTTTGAGAAGGTTTAATTATTATTTTGTAAAATGAAGGAATCACTGCAAACTATGAATTTGTCCAAATAGTGAATTGTTGAATCCCAGCACCTATATATCAGACAATCCCCACTAAGTTGGAAGGCGGCAGATACCACCAGAATCGGGTGTTGCATTATAATATCTATACGCTTCCACTGTGATGGAACAAGATTGAACAAGGCTGATTTAAAATGAAAAAAATCAATGTTGACTGAAAAGTAACGACGAATCAGTTAGGAGTGGGTAAATTACTTCAATATGTTGAAAGTCTTTCGGGAAGGCTGCCTAACATCAAATGGAATGACATCGAAATGTATTCACACCGAATGAAATAATATCAAACTGGAATTAGACAGAAACTTATTTACATCGAACTAGATTTACACCTAACCTGAATTGAATCGACTGGAATAACACTGAATAGGAATTACATCGAATCAACATCAAACCTGAATTCAACCGACTGGATTTTCCCGAATTGAAATTACACCGACTGTCCTACCAAAATACGACAGAAAATATATAAAATATGTAGATATATTAGGCGTGGAACAATTCCTATTGACTAAAGGTTAAAATAGATGGGACGAAATTATGTTATGGACACACAATATGACTCTATAAAGGGTTGTATATTACTCTACACTTTTAGACATGTGCACAGAAATAATACAAGCTTTTCTTCTATGTAAAAACTTTTATTAAATTAGGTGTACAGTTCGAATATCTTCCCTTTTTGTATATATCAAGGTTAATATTTTTTTAAATTATAATGGTTTTGTTTAACTATGCCGAAGTATGTAATAGTATGTATGGTATGTAACAATATATGTAGTACATGTCATACAGTAATTAACTGCATGGGAAAAGAGATTATTAGGTTGAATATACATTCCGATATCAATATATACAGATATATGGATAGATATTACAAATACATAGATATATATTACACGCTCATCTTCATTTTATTTTGTCTTAACTTTTAACTTAACTTTTGTATTAGACTGTGAATAATGATAATATATTAAATATTCTTTATAGTTACTGTCAATACTACTTCCAGACAATCTTATCCCTTTCCTTTTTAAAGAGGTGAGAAGCCATGAACAAGGATGTAAAGATAATTTTCTTATTTTTACTATAATACGTATATTCCGACGCATTGTTATATTAAATATACTTAATTTTATGCGTCTAATCATGGTACAAATTTATAATTTTAAAAATAGTTTTAGACAATATAGGTTATACATTAAATTTGTGCCTTTATTATTTCTTTGGTTATTGGTATTATGCTGTAAAGAACATTCACGGAGAACCTTCATTTATAAACTGAATCACTATCTCACCTACCTTAAGGTGACTTCATCAAACACTTAGCATGCTCAATATTTTTCTTGCAAAAATGGAAGTGTCAACAACATCCATACAAATATAATAAATCAATTATATAGCCTATATTAGAGATCCTAATATACATCTATGACGACATCCATGTCGTTTAATCAAAACTCCCAAAAAAATGTCAGATTTATCCTGTATCTTCACATCTTTGGCACGGATGACAATAGATAATTATAAGGTGTTGTATATAATTTTATGCGTATAAATATAGACATTTAATTTTTATTAATTAATCCAATATATGGTGTGAAATATGGACTATTAATATATTATCATATTATATTTTGTAGCGATTTCAACTTTATACACAAGTATTTTCACACTTCTTTCATTGGCTATTTTTCAATGCTTTGTATATCTATTTACTGCTGCATTAAAATATAGCTAACAATACAAAACCGAGGACTACGTTAAATAATTACGTACTCCTCGTACAAAATATATCTATCCCGCGTTTTTTGTTTTACTAATTTTGTTTTCTTATTTTGTATTTCATGAAAACTACATAAAAAACTACACGAAACATTGACGTTTTCTAAAAATAAATATTATTTATAAATAGTTTAACTACAAGAAATATGTACTCGTACATCTTTATTAAAATAATAACGTGTTGAACTAATTAATAATTTATTATAATAAAAATTAATAAATCTAAAACTTTGCCAATACTTATAATGGATGTATAAAATTAATTAATAACACCACTACTTTATATATCAATATATGCATTATAATAATAATATTTGTGTTATAGAGTCGAATTGTGTGTCCAAAACATAATGTCGTCTCCTATATTTTAACCTGTGCCAATAGGAATTGTTCCGTGCCTATAATATAATCTACATCTAAACGTCCTATATTTTCAAACGTAGGACAGTCGGTGTAATTCCAATTCGGGGGAAATCCAGTCGATTCCATTCAAGTTCGGTTCAGTTTAGGTCTAATTCCAGTTAATACAATCTATCATATTCCATTCGGTGCTAGGCAGGTGCCCCAGTATGTTTAGTTAAGCCACATTATCTTCCGTATACAAATTTAAATAAATAGCGATATGTCGATATCCTTCGTTAACTGATTAGCCCTAAATCTAGAACCAGATACAATCTAACCATATTAATACCGGAAAAAAGTACTGATCACATTTTTGAAAATGAAAGAAAGGAAAACCACTCGTAAAGTAAAATAAATAAATTATGATTGATTAAATTTATTTTACTTTACGAGTGGTTTTTCTTTCTTTCACAGTTTAACCTTGTTTAATCTATAAACAAATTGATTATTGGTGTATACTCCAATGGTCGGTCGAAAATTTCTGGAAATACGTACAATAATAGGTTGACTAGTGCGACATCTATTCATCATATACGGCTTCCATGAACTTTGAAATGTCACACAAGATACATGGAATATCCTGTTTGTTGAACTTATTAACAGATTGATAGTTTAGCTCAGACATGAAGAACTGATCTATTCATTTCCCAATAAACCTTACATTGTTTGAAAATATCAAAATGGT
Organism: Invenusta paracnida; assembly: GCA_036023295.1. Lineage (NCBI taxonomy): Eukaryota > Metazoa > Platyhelminthes > Proseriata > Coelogynoporidae > Invenusta > Invenusta paracnida. The sequence goes on along the minus strand of JAYRBW010002409.1, from coordinate 3,649 downwards.
ATTTTCTAATAGGGCCATTACATATATTGATTGACAGACATTTAACTTGTTGTCTAAATTGCACTTGCATTAAAAGTTACTGTAATTCTAAATATATTTTAGCGATTACAATATGGTCAATAGATTGCATTTGCTTTCAAATTTACTGGAAATATACTTATATGGCAGTGATTATAATATAATTAGGATAAGTATATGCATAATAAATGAGCTTCTTTAAAAGTAAAATGTTATTTCATTTAAAAACACTAATAAAATTGTGTGTTAAATATTTAAAACACGAAAAGTAAGTACAAAATTATAATAAAATATATACACGTTCACTTACAAGATTTTCTGATAACATAAAAGTCATTTCATCTACATCTAAAAGGAAAATATAGACAAACTATGGTAAATCAAGATTAATAGACATAGACAGTAAGCTATATACGGGTTTGAAATAAGCTGCTAGACTTATACCTTCCACACCGAAGACATTATTCTTACTGATTGGAATTGACACTAAACTAAGACGCTGACCAACAGGCACTGAAATTAGAAAATATGAAATTGTATTAAACATTACAAATATGTCACATTGACTGTAGAGAAGGAAGAATACGAAAATGTTTATATTTACAATCTTCCCTGACGTCGAATTCAAATCCGTTCTTGAGAAAGATATCAAGACTGTCCATAACAGTTTGTTCCTGCATCACTGTAAACTGAAGCTGCTTGGGGCTGAAGTTCAAAGATTCCATCCAATTTTCAAAGATACTACAATTACGTTCTCAATTGAAAAATCGATTTAAACATTATTAAAATTAGAAATATTCATTATCGTCTTGAAATTATTAGTACAAAATAGACAAAAGACGTAGAATATTTAATATCACTGGAATATTTTTCAGCTTCTAAGCAAGCCATTTTCAACCAAAAATGTCAGAACTTTTCACTATTGTTTACCTACTGTACATTCATCCAGGCGTTATTAATTTAGACATTTTAGATGCTCTCAGTAAAATAGTAACACTTTCGTATCCTTGTCCTACATCTGTATTCACATTAATATAGAAAGAAATAGTTGCAATTACCAAACACAATTCATGCAATATTAAACGAGTAGAACTGTAGCCGTGCGTTTTTTTCAGAGAATAAATAAATTGTATAATTTAAAATTAAGTATTTACAACTTAATATATATAAAATATTACTAAAACAAAAATTTACATGCTAAGTAATAAATTTACAGCTGACAAACGCTGAATTAAACGAGGGGGTCACAGCATAAAAATGGCGGCTAGACACTTTACCATAAGTAAAAACAGACAGCTTGGGTGTCAAAATGAAGCCATGGAAGCCAAGAATATGGACAGTATAATAGAGGGGTTATAAGCCGCCATTATAAGCCACCCAAGCTGACTAATTTTTTGTATCGAAAAGTACCTAGTCACCTGTTTAAAACAAGGGACCCCTCTAATATATTCTCCTCATACTTGGTTTCATTTTGACACCCAAGCCACCTGTTTTTTCGTATAAGAAAGAACTTAGCCGCCAATTTTATGACGTGACTTCTCATTTAATTCAGCGTGTGTCATCTATAAATTTATTAGTAGCACGTAAATTTTTGCTTTAATAAAATTTAAATTTAAGATATAAAATTTATTTATTCGCTGAAAAAACGCGCGGTAAAATGCACGGCTAAAGTTCTACTTGTCAATATTAATCAAACTTTAAATAAATTAGATAATCTCACCCACTAATCAATATCGAACTATCTCAATATCATCAAAATACAAGAGGTATATATTATGCTGCATTTTCAGCAAAACCCATTATCATTACGCCATAATTAATCGACATTCCCAAACCTACCATTAAATCAATAAATCAGTGCAACAATCTTATGAACAAAATAGTATACACTTCGGACAACAAAGAATGCAGTAATTCAAGAGATTAAAAAGAAATAACAAAAAAATTCTTTTGTCGTGCTCCAAAATATTATAATAAATTGCAAGAAATTAATCTCACCAAACAAGCCTTTGATTCTGGAGTGTGAGGTTGGCATCGAGATCCTCGAAGTTGAACTTCTCATCGCTAGCGTGTTGGTCAACAATGAAGAGATCCCGATCGAGTGAGCAAACGATGAAGCCCAGATTGAACTGACCCAGGATCCGGAGCTGTCTGAAACTTTCCTTCCTGTTTGTGGAGGAAGGACGTTGTACTTTCCTAAGGTTGCTTCGATCAGTGAAACTTACTAGAGAATTTATTGATGGTTACTAAAGCTACCTACAAAAAAACGGCCAATTCAAGGTATTTATTTTATTTTAATTTGATGAATGATATCATTTTAAAATATACGAATAACATTTCTGCTAGTGTAGTGCTCACCATACATACAAAGTAGGTAACTGGGGATTTATTTAACAGCCCAATAAAATACATCATAGTACTACTGATTTCTCGAATAGTAATATTTCTATGCACTATAGGTATAGTCTCAATTTTAAACCAATCACCCAGCATAATATATTTATACGTATAAAATAGATATCTAGATTTAAAGTTGTTTTAGCTTACAGATTTTTTTAAATGTTGCCGATTGTTTTTGACTACTTTCAAAAATTATAAAATAGAAAAAAATTTATTTAATAAATTAATTGGAAAATATCGTCTTATTCATAAAATAGTACCAGCAAGCAATGTATATATATAATATAATGTATAAGAGGCAGAAAAGCATTATTTCGATAATAATTGTGAATATAGTTTTATGCCTTGAAGTAATCCATGTAGTTAAGTCTATAGACCTCATTTTAAAATTATATACTTTGTGTAACATTTTTCCGAAACCAAATTTTATTTCTGTGATATTTCTTAAATATTATAACCTAGTTATTGATATTCCAATAACTAATTTCTTAGTTTAAAGCATTTTTATATAATATTAATAACAAATTTAAATATTAATTGTTCCGCATTCATTAATTAATGGAAGTTATTGATATACGAAATTTAATTATGACCGAGCTCATATAATCAACAGAACCACTTTTAATTTGGTTGATGTCGAAAAATTACGTCAGATATTTTTTCCAAAAGTAGAATTATTAACGATTCCAATGTCGCTCTATAGAAATTGTTTATTCCAAGAATCGTAATCATTCGGTGTTACCGTAGAGATAAAGTAAGTCTCTGATTCCCGACACGCCTCCAAATCGAAGGGAAAAATAAATTTGAATTTATATATCAATTAAATGGTTAGTTTGAGTATGAAAGAACATTATTTCAATAAATAATATTTACTTTCTTTGTTGATGTAATGTATTTAATAATTCATTAAAAATAATAAATCTATATAGTGATTTGCTTTAAAATATGTTTTCCGTTGTAAATTATAGACCGACAAAAGAATCGTTTATTCCAATAGTTTAATGATTCCTAAAGAGCGTTCCTAATTATTCTACTTAAAAAAAAGCTCAATATAAATTGAATTGACTTCTCTTCGTAATATAGTACAAAGAAATCTAAATATACTATATATACTATATATTATACTAAATATAGTATATTTAGATTTCCTTGTATAGTAATACTAGTAGTATGGGAAGGAGAAGCGCGGGAACAAAGGACCTCCCCCCCCTTCCCGAGTAAAATGAGTGGA
>JAYRBW010002398.1:0-13927 GCA_036023295.1 Invenusta paracnida | reverse complement strand
CATGGCTGGTGTACGGATGAATTTAGAAGAAAGAATTGCTGCAATTAAATATTATTATCAAAATGGAAATAATGCAACTTCAACTGCAATTCATATTTCCGCATAATTTAATCGTCAACAGCCTAGCCATGATACTTCCATTATCCGATTGGTCAAAAAATTTGAAACAACTGGGTCTGTAACAGACATAAAGCGGTCTGGCCGTCCAAGTCTCAAGAAGGATCCTGGCTTTCAAGCTGCTATCCCAAATGTAATAAATCCTTGTACTCCAACCTCCTCCCGACGAATAGCTTCTCAACTGAAAGGTCCCGGAGGAGACCATTGATATAATACTTTATCTCACAGCACTGTTTTGCAAACATTAAAAATTATGGGACTGAAACCTTACATCCCTCGTTTAATTCACGCTTTACACGACAACAATTTTGAAAGGCGCGTCGAGTTCTGCGAAACCTTTCTGGATATGTTAAACGATGATCCTATTGTCATACACAGTGTATTGTGGTTTTATGAGGCTAACTTTAAACTAAACGGCCACATAAATCGACATAATTGCAGTATTTACTGGAGTTATGAGAACAACCACGAGATCTTAGAGAAGGAAGTAAATCTTCCAGGTGTCACAGTTTGGTGCAACATGCTTTCAAGATGGATCATCGGTCCCTATTTCTTTGATGGGACAGTATCTGGTGAAACCTACCTCACTATAATGCTGAGGGAATGGTTGTGGCCCATAATTCGACGGAACCACTAAATAATCCAGCAAGACGATGCACCTCCGTATTTTGCTTGCGTAGTGCGTGAGTGGCTAGATAATCACTTCAAGGATGCCAGGATCGGTAGGCGAGGTTGGGTGGAACGGCCCCCAAGCTCGCCTGACATGACTCCCATTGATTTATTCATATGGAGAGTTGTCAAAGACAAGGTGTATCCAGAAAATCCAAGAAATGTGGAAGATCTTTGACAATTAATCCATCAGGCGATTACTTCTATTGACCCAAATTTTTGTGAAAAAGTATGTGAATCCCTCTGTATTGAGAATGATAGCCAACAAATTGAAATTGACGTTAAAGTGTTTTTTATAACGTTTTTGTATAAACAGTTCACTTTGATAACATAGTTTTTTTGCTAATTATGTATTTTTTCAAAAATACACTTGTATACATAAATTGTGCGTTACTTTTCGTCCACCCTGTGTATATATTTCAATTTAAATAAGTAAGTAAATATAAATTTATATAGTCTTATAATATTTATTACTGACAGAATTTGTTAGTAGTACATTTCTTTAATACCGTATTTAACTGTTGGCAGGATGAAGCCAGGTGGAAAGCCATGTCGGAGGACGCTATTGCCGCCATCAATTCCTCCACGTCTCCCAGCATTGTGGTGCCGCCCTGTCTCACACCAGCCGCCAGCGATCCCATTGCCCTTAGCAACGACCTTGAGCACCAACTGCGTCAACTAGTATGCGAGGTTCGTCGTGAGCGATGTGACCTCTCGACCCACTGGGATGCCACATTGAGCTACCTGTTGACCCAGGCCTTGGCTGCTTATGAACTGGAGCAGGTCACGGGTGTGTCGTCGGGAAATGAGGAGTTTCAAGGCGTCATTAGACGACACGTGCCCGATGGTCACACCTTTAAGGGCTATCCCATTCAGGTCAGTGAACCCTTGACTGTTTCATTGTTTCTCAACAAAAGTAATGTTGTATATTTAATTAATTATTATTTCGTGGAAAATTGTGTTGTAAAATAATAAATATATAGATCAATTGTTTTCTCAACACTAATTTCATTTTGTGGTTCCTCATTTTTGACCCTCACTTGTTACAAAAGGGAAACCATTTTGACAGTTATTGACTACTATAGTCGTTATCCGGAACCGTTCGTTTTGAACAGTGGCAGTTCTCATGACATTTTGAGTTTAGATCATGCGAGATTACTTCGATTTTTGAAAGTCAGGATTCCACAAATCTTGTTTTCAATTTACCATCCACTGCAATCTAACGGAACTGTGGAACGATTCCACGGAACCCTCAAATCAAGGATTCAAAGAATGCTTCACGAAAAGAGACTACTTGGGAATCAGATGCTCGCCATTTCAAATGTTTTTGGGGCAACCTATGCGCATAAATCTTGTCTCCATGAGCGAAAATCCCACTGCTGCCACTAGCTTGCTGTAGCCTCCTGTATATTAGTATAAGCACTAAGTGAGTATGACAAGGAAAACAAGGAGTGCATTAATATGTAGAAATGCGAGGTGTAACTGTTAACAGTTAGCTACTCGCCTCAGTTAGACGTCTACCATAATTATGTGGACTATCAAACAGTCGATAATACATAGAGATGAATATATCAGATCATATTATATGGGCAGCGTATGTGGAGTACATGAAGAATAATAGGTATTTAATTGTTCCAAATATATTATAGTGATTAAACATAATTTAGGAAGAATATGAATACAACCTAATACCAAGATAATAAACAATATTTATAAATAGGGCTGTGCATTTTGCAGTCTTGCGGTGTTTAACCGTAGTTTTGTGATGTTCATCCAAGTGTTAAGCGGGCAATGATGTCTGTGATGCGAGTACATTTCTTAGAAGATATCTGTGATATAATAATGGAATGGTCTTTTTCGTATAATTTGTTTGTATCTAGTTTATAAATAAAGTAGGTACTCTAAAATAGCTACCCAGACACCGTGAATGATTTCTATTAATTAAAAATATTCGTTTTTTTTTTGGTTAATCATTTCTTATAGTTAAGTTAGAAATTTAATTGAATTCAATTAATATTTGAATATATGTGTATTATTTTTTGTTTAATTAATTAGGCAAATAAAACATAAATGAGACAAATAAAGTGATAAATAAAAATGGCACTTGATTTTAGACTCCATTCGACATAATTTCCACTTCTACTTCAAAAATAGCAATTACTTTATATAGGTGAGACAATATATATGAACTTCAAAACACTAATTGTCATTGCTCTTGCTTTTGTCTGCTTCATAATTGTCTTTTTATCAGTGGATTTTTTAAATATTAAATAAATAAGAATATTCACAAATCAAGGGCAAAATGTTGGCATCTACCCTACTTAAAGCGCATAATTACTTTGTATATCGTTATTCGTTTAGTATATTATCACAGTCACATTCAGGCTTCCTAGTTTTTATCTATATATCGATTAACTGTCTATATCGTCAGGTCCTTCACACGAACGGTCGGCAAGCACTCAACTCTGCGCTCAAGTCGACAATCTGTCAGGAGATTGTCCATTGCAGAGGAGATTTGGTTCGTCTTGCTGTCCGGGTTCGGGTTTTCGCCTATGCTGAACTCGCTACGGTCACCTGGATTATGTTCGCCTGCACCTACAAGTCTGTTCCATAGCTCAATGCTGATTGGTCTCTGGGTCCGGTCAATGGGAATGCGCGCTTACTGTCACCGCTGTCCGCACTATCGTATTATTTTCTAGTTATTACTAAATTTGTCATAATTCAGTTTAGCTCATTATTGATTTTGTACTAAAGGCAAGTTATTGAAAAATGCATTGCTTAATGTGAAATATGTATATACTATACTTATTTAATTTTAAGCATGAGCTATTGATTTTATAATGAAGTATGAGATATTTATTCGTATAAATATTCAGTAGGTATTATTTTTTATTTGTTTATGAAGTACAAAATCAATAATACCATCTAAACCACTTTTAATGGATGTATAACTCTATATGCTACTAACCGTGACTCTATGAACATTACTATCTATTAATATGATCCACATATACCTACAATGATCTTCTTTACTAGTAAATTAATTTATAATTGTTAACTTACAATTCATTATACATTTTAAGATCTGAGATTTTTCATGTTGTTTTTCATAAATCATTCGTTAATTCCGACCAATTTACCTCCATCTTACACACGATTCAGTTTTAGCCTTTGCTACTACGTCACGCCTGTGTCAGAATTCAAAACATTAAACACGCATTATTAAATTTAATAAAAATTGACCTAAAGTCGAATTCGTTATTTTTATCGTTTTCGAATGACTCCCATCCGATTTCGTTGTTTAACAGCTTAATTGATTGAATGTCTCGTCCTTCGTCAAAGCATTCAGTCCAAAGGTAGGACAGGCTTTATACTCGATTATTGACGCAAGTTTAACTAAAATAAATGCAGGTTAATATTTTACTCGAGTTTATAGAGTAAATAGCTGTTTTAAATAGCTAAGCTTTTCAAACTTAAAGCCAGGTCTAGTCCAACTAATTATCGTTGTAAATGTCATTTCTAAGTTTAGCTTTGTTTTCAAATGTTACGAGTATTATAAATAGTTCCCACTTCATTGTATTGTCTTATATTCGTCTATTAGTCTATATTAAATTTCGAAATCAAAATTCAATGATTATATGAATAGTTTTAGGAATTGCTTCCTGTTCTAATCCAGTCACTTTTCTGCACACATTTGCATCATGACAAGAGGATCTTAGTTTTGTTTTAAGAGCATTAGTCATGTTGATACTATTCCGTCCTTTTTTGTAAGTCTATTTTTAGACATTCAATACAACCACTGCATTGGATCACTCACTATTAATGTACTTTAGTGGTGTTATAACTTGTTATGTATAATTCTCTTTTGTGTTTTCTTATTTTGAATTCTATGCGTCCACTGTTTCAATACACATTATGTTGCGCTATGTGGTTTTTATCCTTATTTGTATGACATTAAAAATTGTTTAGCCGTCCACAATTTTATAATATTAGTATAATAATATCTTAGTTACTTAATAATATTCTGTATATCTTTTTGACATCTTTTGGGACCAATCAAATTATATCCTTGTCTTATATATACATCTTCCAACTTATTGATAACTTTATCTGTGTGTTTAGCAAGATTCTTTTCCGCCTATATATTTACAAATAACGTTATAATAATAATATATTTTAATATGATATAATACGTATTTATTTGTATTTTTAATGTTTATGCATAACGACCAACAATTGTATTTTTTGTACTCTTTTCAATGAATAAATATACCAACAATTTGTACAACAACGCTTGCATTTTCTCTTCTATGTTAGACAGTATGATGTCGTCCTGTTGTTCATCTGCACAAAACTTATATTCTTGTCGTTATTTTTTGTTTCACTATATTCTTACGTATAGAAAAAAAAACTATTCCAGACAGAGCAATAATTAGAATAGAGGTGACAGTGTCTATGCTATGAGTGAGAGAGTTGTCACTGTAGAAACTAGACTACATAATATATATAGCTCTCAAAACTTTGGAATCATACAAAAAGACTATTACTAAATATATAACTTCCATTATACTTTTTGAATAGCTATAATAATATGTCGATGAAAATGCTGCACACATGTTGATGGAATCGCACGTCTCTTATTGCTACAGTAGGCGTTACATCTTTGAGGTGCACCATTGCTGTTAGTCCCTCACTCGCATCTGTTTCCTCGTTTTGTGTATACTGTGTACAGCATTCATTTTTTAGACAATAATTTTGCAGCACTATAATTGAACACCATTTAATACACCGATGTAAGAGGTATTAATTAATATATATACTATATATATATTGATTTTTATAACAAAAGGTTGCTAAAATTTCTTTAGTTCTGATTGGGCAAATTGGAAATAATTAATTACGGAATTTTGCTGTGCAGTAAGCTGCTGTTAAAATGTATTTAATATGCTTCATTTATTTCCTACTTTATCTCAATAAAAATGTTTAGCTTTAAAGGCCAGATTGATAAATTAATAACACGTCTATAATTAGTAAAATAAATATGTAACCGGCTAGTGAATGTACGTATTTTCAAACTAATATTAATAAACTTTGACACAGTTGGAAGCATTGGCACGTCAGCTATCTTTTAATATAAATATGTGATATATATTGATATGTAGGTTCAATATTATGTTTTAACTACGAGAATATAATCTTGTATTATATGTTTTCTTGTGACGTGACAAACTGTTTGACTATAGTAGTGTATCTAGTCTACGTATATATATTTGTATGTAACATAGCTTCTTTCATTTTCCTTGACATATTTTTTTCGCGATTCATTGTAAATTTTGAGTACTAGTTGTGACTAAACGTAGATTATTTAATGTTGCAAAATGTTTTTATTTTCATATATGCAAAGACAGATATGAAAATAATTTTAAAAGAAACGCACATTTTCAATTTTACTTTTGAAAAGAATTAATGATCTCTTTTTTGCTTCACACAAAGTATATACATATGTATTATTCTATATGCAAAAGCAAATAACCAGATGTGTAATTTGACTCCAAAGGGCAAGAAATAATGTTTTTTATTTATTTAAAAGAATAACTTTTAGAAACTGTCACAAAATGTTTTAGAATGATAATAATTAAAATTACATCTTAAATGACACTATTTAAACATATTTTTGATACAGTTTCGATAAAATTATTTTTATAAAGTATTTTTCGTAAAGCTACGTAAATTTACAATAGTTACATTTTATTATTACGAATAATCTTTCAATTTATTTATCAACTTTACATTTGAACAAATAACAATTTTAATATTTTAATTATATATGTATAAGTCTTCTAGATTATTGATTAAAGTATAATAGAAAATCTTCAGGCATTACTGTCATTATAGTTATATGTGTCGCAAAAAATTAATTTTGAGTTAATTATTGTTCTAATACGTGCCTATATATATGCTTTTTAATGAAAATATATATCGCAAAATCTTAGCGATATTTCTTTGTAACACATTTCTTTGTAAATTAGCTATTATCCCAATTTTAAACAAATTAACCACCGACTTTATTCTGCAGTTTAAAGAATAGAGTCGAGATTATTACTAAATGTCTCTAATTAGTGCCTAATATTATTAACAATTTTAAAGTCTCACTTTATAACATAAATAAATAACTACAATGCTATAATCTTCCTTGATATTTGAACTTTGTCGTTATAATTCTCGCCAGTGGTTTCAATATTTTATGAATTACTTGTTGATATGAACTTTTCCATTTTCCATTGTACATCCATGCTATGTGATAATAGAACATTTAGGGTATCAATAAATGTATATATAACAACACCCGATGTTTCGTCAATCTTTGGGGTTTATCTTTTGGAGTTTATATGTATATATATATACAAGTTGAATATAACGCTAGTTATAAAGAAGAAAACAGAGTTGAAGATCACACAATAAGATTAAAACAGGTATTGATTAATCGGGTTAATTAAAGGTACATTATTAAAAATGTAATACATTCATATTTATGAAGGAAAGTAGAAGGGGTGAGTTTTGAGTTAGTCAGAATAATAGAAAAGGCAATATATAAGATATATTACAAACATTAATTAAATTTGTAATGTTTTTAATATATTATAGACATGTTTTTCAACAGAATTTGTTTTGATATCATCCGAATGGGTGTTATGTCAAGAATACACCCCATGTTTTGTGATATGTATATTTAGATTGCAATAAATAAATCCATTGTATTGATCGTATATAGAAATTTATGTTTACTATATATACCTACCAATCAAGATTCAAAATAATTATCTGAATATATGTACGTTTCATATATATATATATTTATTTCAATAACCAACAAAGGACTATACTATTAAAACTATATTTTGGACAGACACAAGTAAGCCTAAATTCCTAAGCTTAAGTTCCAAAAAGAATCGCCACCCTGATGTACACACGTTCAAGCCGGCTTGAGGAACTTATCGATTTTTAATACAACAATTGATTATCAAAACAATGCTGTATTTTGAATTTGTATTATTTTCAAGATGAGTTCAGCTGAAATCATAAACGATTTTGACTTGGCGTTGGCTTGACAGATACCTAATATTTAACAAGTCAAGCCAATCGATAATTTATCAAGCCGGCTTGACCTTGTGTACGGGTAATTTTGGCTTGGCGAGCCGGCTTGACCATGTGGACGGGTAATTTTGGCTTGGCGAGCCGGCTTGACCATGTGGACGGGTAATGTTGGCTTGACAAGCCAGCTTGATCGTGTGGCCGGGCCATCAGTAAAATGTAGGTATATATAGTATTACTAAGTTATTGTTAGTTATATTTTCTATAAGCCTGGCAAAAATACTACTATGTTAATCGACATACATATGTGAGTCGTGTTCCACTCATTGTACACTGCATGAAGCAACTAGAGTATGAATAGTATAGTTAATTGTGTGATTCATTTTGTTACCACCTCGATCATATAATTATAATGAGTACATATATAATCATGTACTTAAGTAAAAACAATATGATATTGTTTTTACTTAAGTACTTGTTCTATTCGTTTTATTCGTTAATTATGAAATTTCAACCAATTGATTCGTGTTGTATGGAGCGATGAGCATGAGTTTAGACTGGTGTGGAGGATAAGACAAGAACGTTAATGACGAAATTTAGTTTGAAGATCTGTGCAAGTTGGTGGAAAATCTGTATAAGTTGGGAGTATGATAGGGGCATGATAGTCGTTCAGTTCTTCAGGGATTAGACACAACTGTCAACATGGTCAAAGCTACTATATAAGACGATTCATTGATGATATAATTATCCTTGAATATTGTAACAGAAAATGCTCATTCTCAACGATAAGTGATTGTTATGCATTATTTGCTGATGGTATTAATTTTATTCTATGGCCTTTAAATCCCGTAGCTTGAATCCCATCGAAAATCCCAGTAGGCTTTGCTTGGCAAGGAGGTTGAGATAAGAAATCCGAGAATCTTAGGCAGTTTGGCGAACTGTCAAAAGCTTCGCGAAATGCACTTCCCAAGGTCGAGTTCATTAACAACATTGTCTCATGCAGGTCTAGAAGGATAAGAGCTGTTGTTGAAACAGATGGTGATAAAACCAGCTACTAGTAAACTTTTGCAATCATACCTCTTTTCCTATTACAAATTATTTTTTTAGGGCTTAAGATTCTCGGTGGGCACTAATAATATTGTATATTTATCTCATATTTAAACACAATTTAAGGGTGAAACTTTGTGTATATATAGAATGTCGTCTATATATACGCATTAATTGATTCACACATATTTTTGTATTTTATTAACTTTTTCTAAATTCTGAAGCATACAATTAGTAAAACATTTCTTTAACAGGACACGGCTGACCAACTATTTCAGATCAAATTTATATCGGGCCAAAATCCTTGTTATCAACATTTTATTTTTGTTATTCAATGTTTCTTTTCGAAAAATGTATTCCTTTTATAATATTAACAACAAAGATAAGGAAGTATTGATTGTTATTGATTGGTTCTCCAGATTTTATCGGAAATTCAGAGTCGACAGTTATGTTAGAAGAATTTGTTCACTCATTTAGTTCTGTCTCAAATAGTTAAAACGCTTGAAAAAGATGATCATATTGGAAACAAGTTTATTAGTCCATATAATAGCTATACAATATATCAGATTTAATAGATATTTTTGGTAATATACATTTGTATATCTTCAATAGATTTACAGAGATTAATACAAAGTTTGTAAAGTATGCGCTATACTTGGACAAAATCTATTTTTATTTGTTTACATATTTATCAATATTTAAATTAAATTCCATGAAATGAAAAAAATGATATGAAAATTATTTATGTACAGATATAATATTATATAATGAAATTATGAAATATTTAGAGTTTAAGGCTGCCCTAACAAAAAATATATTTTTAATACTATGTATTCGTAATATATATAATATATTATTTCTAAACTGTTGATTACTTTCAGTTTGGTTTGATTGAAATGTCATTTAATTTAATTGAAAACAATAATTCACTTGCAAAATATAAATTTAAAAAATAATCACCTATTTTAAATTTCAAACGGGTTGTTAAAATCGTTTAAAATCGTCGAAAAATAATCTTGTATAAGTTTCAACATAAAAGAAGATAATAATAATAATGTTTATTGAAAAACAATTGACAAAACACAGTAGTTTGTGAAAAAATCTAAAAATATATCGCAGATTATAGATGAACCTATATAATCCTTACAAAGGAATCTTTTATAAACTATTTAAATACTGATTTTGAATTATTCATGTCTAAATATAAACATAATTTTCTCATTATATATTCTTACTTTAACATTTTTTTAACAATTAATATTTTTGTAATACAAATATGATTTACTTCACTAATATTTTAAATTTATACTTTGAAATATTAATCAATTTTTTTATTTTGCTGAAGTTATTAATCGTTTTATATGAAAATTAATAAGCAAAATTTTGTTATTTAGTATGAAATATGCATTTCCATTTTATTATCAAAATAATTCGTTTTTATTTTTTAGTAAAATTTGACGTCAATTTTGTAGAGTTCACGAAACTTCTTAAATATAAATAAATTCGTTTTATAGGTGTCTAGAAAAAAATGTAAACAACAAGTTTTAAGTAATAAAACAATGTAATTCATGCATATTTAAAAGACACTGTTTTTTGTTATATAAAAATGTTATTTGAGAACAAAGGACAATTGTAAAAACAGTAAGCTAATATATCTCTGAACAAATCGTTTAAATTCGTTCGTTGCAAGAACTAAAATGCAGAAATGTTTTTTTTTATTGTACAAATTAATTGCAACTTTGAACTGTTAACACTAGAACAACACAACCCGTCAATAGACGATTTCTATTTTTATCGTATGTTTTTATAATTATATAGGAACTGTTATTTAGCTATTATATATTACAAAATAGGAAATTGCCTAATATAAAAAGATCTATTTTATTATGCGAAACAGTATTTTAGGTACAAATTAAGAGTATATTTTTCTACGTTTGTGAGCTGATTACAATTTTTTCGGAAGAATCTTTCAAAAAAGAGGACAACATTAGATGTGTAACCAATATGCGGAGTATCGGGTCTTTCCACATATCTGGATTTCAATGTCAAAAGAATAAAAAAAAATCTTTAGATACTAAGGTAGTTTATGAATCAGTAAAGTGCAGAGATTACACTATCAGCTTCTTCTGAGCACAGCTTAAAACTAAAGCTGTCATTCGGGATACATGATATAACATTACTAATACGTATAATCCAGCCAGATAGCTATAAAGAACTATAGGTGCAAACGACTACTTATTTCTACAATGATGTTTCTAATTAATTGACTAAATTTTGTAAGCAAAATTTTATTTTAAACATAAAGTATCTTGCAACATTATAAATTTATTTTCACCTTATCCATATCCTCATTTTTGTTGTGATTTTTAAATAATTAAACAACACAATATAAGTGTCCGTCACCTTTTCCAAAAGTTTTACAATTTTTAGCGCTCTTGTATAAAAGGAATATTCTCGCGAAATTGATGAAATTCTTAATTGGGTACTGATTTGTTGCATATAATAAATCATGAAGTACAATAAAATTAAATCATTTGGAAAAATATGAACAAATCATTTGGAAAAGTTGGAATTATTTTTTCGTATAAATTGAAATAAATTATTTTTTACCCATTTTTCATAAACATTTTTTTTAATCATTTCTTTACAGAATATGTTACACATTTTAAAAATTTAACTACATACGGAGCTTCAAAACCCTACTCTATACCTACTAGGAAGTTTAAAAATGATATTAGGGGGGTTAAATGAAACTCAGAAAGAGCAGAAAATCGCAGTACGGATATAGTTAAGTTGTAAGAGCGAAGTTGAGAGGTGAAACATTTGCACGTGACTAAAATTGTGTGTGTTTGTGTTTATTTTCACTATTAAAATACTTGTTGTCAAAATAATAAAATACTGTATACTAGGTAACTTTTCGAATATAACCAAGGACTAAGTACTTTAATAAAGTAGTCAATGAATATATATATATATATTAAAATTATCCATACCAAATATCGGATCCATAGTGCAATGAAAGATTATTTATTTAAAAATGTATCTGCAGCCAATGTTAACGTTTTTGTTCGTTTAATTAAAATGTTACAATACATTTACTTTGTTTGCACAGCAGAAGTTTGCAATTTTAAAAATCCATTTGATTCCAATATTTATTAAGATTTCATTTCATATTATTTTTAACAATCAACTATTTTTCATTTCAACAACAAACAATTAATAGCTAATTATTATTGCATTATTTGTCAAATACTGGATAATATTTTTTTCGAGTATTGCTTTTAGTAAAATGCAGTTAATTCGAGGTAGACATGGTTTAAATGATTGATGCCTCATTTATATTTATTTCATAAAAATAATATTTAAAAGGTTTTTAAAAGCTCCACAAAGAAACAAACAAAGTAAACGAAAATGCTGAATCTTTAATTTTTTAAAAGCGCAATTTTTTATTTGAATTTCTCTCTTTTGTAATTCCGTTCTTCCCTCTCTTCTTTACCTTTTAGCTAGCCATCCAGATAATCGTCATTCATACCTCAACGAAGAATGACATTGTGAAGAATGTGAAGAATTTAAGCATCAACAAGTCTAGTGCTTATATCACGTGACACTTATTGCGCGTAAATGAGCACAAAATCAAAGTGGCCAACCCTCCTACTTTCAAGCACTATAATGTACATTCAATTATAAGTGGATTACATATTATTCCGTGTCACTTTTATGCACAATGTCTTAGAGCCAAGCCAGCAAGCCATACACGCAATTGAGTGGTAGACATTTTACATACGCATTCCATTTGACCCTGAATATTAAACCGCATGGTATTAACTTTCAATAGCTACGATAGGTTTGTGTATATAGCTGCAATTTTTCAACATCACTAAATTTATCTGATTTCGTACACGTATGTAGCTTTTAATTCTTTGGAGGGTGTGAATGTTGTACCGTGTGTATATATTATATTTTATTGAGTGAGTCCTTTCAACTGACTTGTATATAATATATATCTTGTTAAGTCACATAACATTGTTGCTTTGCGGCTCAGAGATATATTAATAATTGTAGCATAACACAAACGATGTAAAGAGCCAGAGGGGTGTTGCCTGTTTCCACTAAATTGTATCAATACTTCTATAAAATTCCGATTACATAAGTAAGATTATAGAGTTTATGAAATCTGATTGCTGACTGACTGATTTGTTTTTCTCTTGCACTAAATTTAGAGAGAAGAATTGAACGAAGATGATAAAATACATTACTGCTCTCTTGCCTGTCATCTAGATTTGGGTGCTTTTTACGTCATTGAATAATGAGTTCACAATTGTATCTAACTGTACTGTGACTAGTGAATAGTAAATAAATAGTTATCGAACTTTCAAATTCTACGTCTGCTATATTTACTGTCCATTGTGTGATAGTATTCGGCGTGGCGTTTGAATTCGTTCGACCAATGAGAATGCGCCTAGCTTCCACGATGAATAATATCGATAATCCTAGTGCAGCGGCCCGTCTTGCTGGAGACACGGAAAGCATCTTCGACGAGGAAGAAATGTCAATCGATACAGTCGACCTTGACATCGAATTACCCAGCGTAGTTTCCCATAACAACAACAACGCCTCATCAACCGCGCCAATGCTTCGACTACGTGTTCCACGTGATACGGCCCTCCTGGATGTACTCATCCGAGTATGTGCTCGATGTAAGCTGCCACCATCCGGTTACTGCCTGGGGCCTATGGTGACAAGCGAACGACACTACGCTCACACGGAGTGGCCGGCAAATAGGCCCGTTTGTAAGTTGCCAACGCAACAGCTTCGGTTATCGGTGAAACAGGCGGCTCCTGATTCTGCGACCGTAGTCGCGTCTCAATTGCGGTCGGGACAAAGAAAGGTTTCTCTCTCTGAGGTGAGGCCCGCTTCCTTTCTGCCCCCCCCTCCCACTTCCCTCCCCCCCCCCTCCCCCTCTACCTTCCCCTCCACCCTCCCCCTCCCCCTTCCCTCCCCC
>JAYRBW010002387.1:0-13927 GCA_036023295.1 Invenusta paracnida | reverse complement strand
CGAAATACACATGTAATTTTTTTTCATACATCATAACCCTTACAAAAGGGGTCTAACTTCATTCGGTCTAGGGGGGGGCCCGGGCCCGCCAGGCCCCCCCCTGGATCCGCGCCTGAGGATTTGACTTCGAAACTATTAAAAAATAATTCCAAATTAGCGTTTATTCTTAACGCTTAATATATGATGATTTCTAAGTAACCTATGTTATGTAGCAATATATTACCCATTTGTTTTTAATATTAAACTCATCATAACTATATTTTTTATTTTATGTCAGATATACAAGCACAAAAAATTTGCATAATACTAAAAAGTTAGTAAACAATTCTTACCGGATTTATGCCAAAACTCATTCTATAAAAGATGACGACCCATAAATCCAGAACGATATCTTCGTCTAAATAGTTTGCCCTAATTATGGACTTGGGCAGGAATGTGCCCGCAAGAAGAATGCTACACATGAACATTATTCCAGTTCCCCAGGATCTACGGCCTACCGTAGCCCGATCACCTCGGGCAGTGAACAGCAACTTCACTAAAATAGCGAGATAGATTAAAACACTCCCGAATATTGGAATATAGTTGAAGACAACCCTGAATAACCTGCGAACAAATAGGAAGTGGTATATCTTACTGCAGTCTCCCAATCGTGGGTTAAGATAGAATTGTATTGACCAAGTGTGCTGACCGAAGACAAAGACAGCAGGGAAGATGACCGCAATTCCTAGGAAGAGGACAACCACAAACCTAGGAGTCATAACTTTTCGATAGATTATTGGAGTGAAAATGGCCATGCCACGGTTAATTGCTATGATGAACTGACCCAGAATGGAGCCGTGTAAAGTCAACATGTAACACGGCGTTTCGATAAAGCAGAAAATCTCTGTAGCAAGCACTCCTCGCACCATGAAGAGCAAGTTTTGAATGTTTTCAGAAGGAATTATGATTAAATTGGATAGTAAATCGTACAGTATAACTCCAAGTAACAGACAAAAGTGTGGCTTCTTTTGTAATTTTGACCAAATGATAACGACTAAAAACCATCCATTGCCGATAGTGCCAAACGTTGAAACAAGCAGAGCCATGATCAAAGGGGTGTATAGCTTCGGATGGACAGTATGAAGATTGTAACTAGAAAAATTTCCCTCAACTTTCATTTTAGTTCAAAAAGCAATAAAATTATTAGAAAGTAATGAAGAAATATAAATTTCAATAAATTTTGATTGTTTCTGCTAATCTAAGTGTATTTTATTTTCGTATATCAAAGCATATAATCACATTCGTTTAATAAATATATATATATTATAATATGTTTTTCAATGAAATATTCCAACTAAGTTACTCATACGAGCACATTGTATTTATAATCATGATTATTTGTTTGGTGCATATTTGTATATATACAATATATATATATATATGTATCTACAACAAAAATATTGATTCAATCTAGTGTAATTATATGAAACTTATACTGAGCATACTTCATATATAATATATAGGTACAATGTTGTAATCGAAGAATAAATAAAAATTTGGATTATATAAAAAAGCAATAATGTTATTCTAGTTAATAGAATAATAATAGAATGCTAGGCGTATAATTGTGTATATTTGATTTAAACCTAAATAATATATATTGTTTTGGCTTATAAATATAGCATGTCGTAAAATATTAAAAGGCTAATAAAATTTGTCTTTTAATATTAAACAGGAATAAATATAAAAATAAATAAACTTTACTATATATATACTTTTGTCAGTATAAACAGAATATTTTAAAATCATAGAATTATTTGCAATACTTGTAAAATTTAAATCAAATTCAGACATAAATAAACAATTCGCCAACTGGGGTTTGCTTCAGACAAATAAAAAATAGTTGGAAAATTGGGCTGCTCAATATACTTACTCAATGGAAATAGTAAAAGGAACCTACATTCTTACACAATACGACTAAAATGGAGGTTAACTTTAAATAGAAATAAATTCATCAGGAACATTCACCAAGGCTTATGTAAGCACCAGATGCAAATTGACAGAGAAAATTATGATATAAAATATTAAATTAATACAATAAAAATGCCATGGTAATTATGCATAAAATTACAATCTCTTATACTCGTAAATATATAATACTTATCAATAAATGAGCAGTTTAATGAAAATGTATTAGTAGTCACATACCCGGGATTCATGATAGTAAATTAAAGAAAAAAATATCAAAACAGACTTTGGATATTAATCGTATATTGATGAAGTCTTTGTATAAGACGTTTCGCCCGTAGACTTTATCAAGTACAAGTGTATATGTAGCAGTATAATTAAAAATTAAGCAATACAGCGGATTACAGGAAGGTATTTGCAGATACTAAAGAATAACTTTAACGAATGTCATTCGTTAGTATCTTTGGGTACAGGTAACCAATCAGAAGAAAGATATTATAAAGAATGGCTGTTGTATAATCATGTTATGAAGATACTATAGGTCGTAACAAGGCTCCTGGACGTCCAGGAGGATGTCGAAAAGGATTATACAAATTCTGCCTCATCACCTACTGAAATTATCTGGAATGCTGGTAACCTTATGTCAAAACATGGTGTTAAAGTAGATGAATTATCTATTATATGCTAAATGAAGTTCACATTCTCTCCTTTGTTATTGGTATAAGCGAAATATGGATGAATGATTCTCATGGCCCCCTGGAAGCATGGGCGTAGCCAGGGGGGGGGGGGGGGTTCGAAGGGTTCGGTCGAACCCCTCTGCAGAACAAAATTTGGTCCGCTCAATGGAGCAAAAAGATATTTGTAATGCATTCGATTGTGTTTATTGATCACTGACTAATAGACCAAGAAAAGTACAGATTTAATAATATCTATATATATCTACTAGTTTGCATATTCAACAAATATAACAATATGGCAACATTATAATTATGGTAGGTAGGTAGGGAGACAGACCTTGAATTATGTACATATACACATATACAAAATGAGAGCGTTTTTAGTTCTCTTCGTTGGCTCCATACCTATGTCAGAGCTTTGATGGGCCAAGAAAGGCTATCAGCTCCTTACATCCTGCAAATGCAGCTTTCCTACTTCGGTGGACAATAAATGTAAATCATTGTAATTTGTAATTCATTTATTCAACTTTTTTACATTTAAAAGTTAATTATTAAACTTTATACCTAATATTTCCGATAATCTAAAAATCGGTTGTATACTTATAATAATTAGGTAATATAATATGATTTATCCTAAAGCATTGTAAAATAATCAATTAAAATTATTTATCAATTGTTGTTTCAACACTTAATTAGTACTGTGTCCTAACTTCCACGATCTCCCTCCCACATCCTACTTGTCAGAGTTGAAATTGTGATTGAAATATTTTGAAATAAATGTATTGCTTTAACAATCTGAGTGTTCTATTTTTACAAAATGGACCTCTAAGTAAGAGCTTGACTTGGTAAGTAGACGAGATGCAGTAATTTCAAATCCAAACCCCTCCATAGAAAATCCTGGCTATGCCCATGAATATTTATAATAATATAAATCTATTAATAGGTATCTGTTTTTATAATTTTATTTGGATATTTAGATAAAAAGGGATAATTATAAATTTGGGTTTAAAAAGTTATATAAAGTTTTTTTTAAATACAATTCTGTTACCATTTTTAATTTTAATACATTTTTTTATTTATTGCTTAGAATTAATATTTTTATAAAATTTAAATTATACATCTAATAATTGTTTGATATAATTTGAACCTGCTTATTTAAAGTGCAAAATAAAGTTGTATTATCCAACATATTTATCAATATTTAAGTATTGATTTTTTTGACTTGTTGTATATATAATTACAAAATTGTCAGCTTCCAGACTGGAGGCTTTAAGCAATAATAAACTGATTTGAGTATTTTTCTATGCACTCACTGTTTACATACTCGCATTTCATCTGACAAAAGTATATAAAAGTGCAAATAAAAATATTTTTTGATCAAAAGTTATAGCTTAAACAATATACTTAAATCATTATTAGACATTTATTTTAATAAAATTATGTTAATTGGTGTAGATACAATATTAGGTACAGGAATTTCCATAACTTATTAAACCAATGCTATATTTAATTATTTTTATTAATATTAATATTGTATAGAAGATAAAAATTATTTCAAAACAGGTATTAAAACATAGTGATGAAAATGATCATGGAAGATATTTGAAACATATTTTTAAATGATTATTTTTAAATGAAATAAATTGTTTTATCTATAACAATTAATAGTAATACAAAGAGCCATGTTTGAAAACAGGAAAACATTATTCATTAATTGTAAAAATAATGTCTCAAAGGCTGGTTTAGTTTTACTAGCCACATTTTGGAAATGATGTTAATCCATCTAAATTATCTAACATTGATTAGGATTAATAATAATATTATAAATGGACACAATTAATACCAAAAATAAGATATAATTCAAATCTATTATTTTTTAAATAAACAATATTGGATGGAACTTTGTTACTTTAGCACTGTATGAAGATTAGTGGTATGGCATGTGGAGGACTGATTAGTTTAGCAAGAAATATATAAATAAAATAAATAATAATACCCTTGGCTATGCTTCCATGAATAGTTCTTTTTTAATAACTAAATATATCAACTTAATTAATACTATTTATTACTATTAATACCATGTTATTCAAATAATGTTAATAAATGTTATACATTACATTACATTTTATTTTTAATCATATTCTTAACTAAAATTCTTAGTCTTGGCATTATGCTACAACACTATTGCTGCTTTTAATTAATAGATTACTATTTTTTTTATATTTAATAATATTTTAAATGTTGAAGTAAATACTTCAGTAAACAAAATCATTACCAGTATAATTGAAGATTGAATTCTACAACAGTATGTTTAATACAAAATTATACACTAAACCTTTCTGTAAACCTTTGTAAACCTCAAAATTGGTAACATTTAAATAATAAGATTTGCAAATTGGATAATGAAAACAATGAAATAAATAAATAATTCACAGTTTATTATATATTTTTATTTTGGATGCAAAATTTATATCTTAGCATTTTGCTGCCAACTTTACTACCAATTTTGTTGCAATTTTTTATAAAAAAATATAATTTATTTAAATGTTTTACTCTAGTATTTAATTTAAACATTTTAAATAAAATATATTAAATCATTAAAATAATTTGAAATATGTTATAAATTGACTGCCAAATAACAATTAGCAATTTTAGTCTACTTTTACATACATTTAATTATTAAATAAATTGCTTTTTATAGTAATTATTTTTATATAACTTAATCGAAACATTTAATAATTTTTATCATTAATATTCTAAATAATTTTCAAATCAGATTAATTAAACGTTATAAATCTACAGCAAAATACCAAACACAATTAGGTTGATTAATAAGTATTCATTTATGCAAGCTAAACATTTAAATAATTTTTATATTTCAAACTAATTTTAATAATTTTAAAATTGTAAAATATAAAACATTGCTTTATAAAAATGTCATAATAATCATTTTTTAATGCAAATATTTAATACTTTTATATATACAGTTATGATTCTACTCATTTTGCAACAAATGTTATTCCAAAATTGCCATAAAATATTTCCTGTAAAGGTTTAATACATATACAAATTATAAAAACATAATATTGTGCATTTTATTTATGCATTATTATGTGGAATAGCAAACAACAATTGAATTTTTTTTTCAGTGTACAGTGTACAGTGTTTAAAATAAATTGAATGCTATAATGATAAGTATATTATCAACAATCATATGTTATATGTATAGATGTCAATCATTAAAATTATTATTTATTTTTCTCAATTTAGCATTTATAATTAATATCAGCTTATCAAACTAAACAATCAAATTTAGATAGATGGACAAGGCGAGCAATAACCGTAAAGTTCTCATTTTTAATTGTATAACCTTTAGACTGCAAATGTGTGTAGATCGATGAAGAGACAGATCGAGAATGCTCATTGATTCTTTGTGGAGGTATCGGCATGTGAAGCCAATGTAGTTCATTATTATCGCAAGAGCACTGATATAAAAGGACCACGTTAGAAATATTGAGGAATTCATGTTTCCCTTCCTTATAGGCTGTATGTCAGAAAGCTTTTTTAAACAAATATATGTGAGATATACTTAAGGATAACTTGTCGAATCTTTTCTTTTTTGATGCTTCCGTTCAAGGTTTGTAGCTTTTATTAAATAACCTATAAGACTAACAGATAATTTGTGTACCGGTATTTGGGCTTCAATTTTCCTTCTATTTTCAGGATTGATAGAAACACACATCACTTAAAATGTTTATATTTTATGACATTGTTTGCATAAATTTTAGAAATTTTCCTGAATTTCTATATTTATCCAACAAAAAACATGTAATACACATTGAATATACTATAAATAATTAATATGTACTACATATGTCAAGATGTATTATGAACTAAATTAATTAAAACTTGAAATTAAGGGCAAATAGCCTAAATATTTTATTGTCTATCCCTCTATGTATATACATTATTTAATACATGTTTAGATTTATCAAATAACATTCTACTTTACTTCAAAACTTGATAGAAAAAAATGTGTAAACAAAAATTATGGATATATACAAAACAACAATGCATTTTATTTAAAAAATATGTTTTCAGTTTTACAAAATAACTTTATTAAACATTTACAAATATGTAGATCAAAAGTACTGTATGGTAACATGGAATGTCTTTCAATATTGCACGAACTTGATTTTAGGTGATATTTGCACTGTACATCTTTTAAAACCCGACAGCAACAAATATTGAACAATCATCATGGTTTATAAAAATAAGCAGAAGTCTTTATTCATATAAATATTGATATTTAGAATTGGTTTTGTAAAGGTACTACTAGTAATACTATTAACATATATGTGTTATACACTTCTTATTATTTGAACCTATCAAAATTTACACTGGACGTCTTTAAATACAGTTTGTATTTTACCTTAATTTTTTGAACAATGAAATAATAAAATATTTGACTTTTCGACCTTCTGATTATTTTAGACCAGTGACCATATTTGTCATGGTTTTCAATTAAAGTTATATTTGTTAGTCGATTATTTGTGTGTCTCTGTTTGAAGGCATTAGGAACACATCTACATAAGAAAATTTCAATCTAATAAACGCACTATATTCCCAATTCACATATAAATAATGAAGACGTCTGGATTACACATAGCTACATTATATTATGTGCATATGTACTCAGGGAAACATCCGTTGTACTTCCATCCGAGTTATGTTTTTAATATACTATGTTAATGTATAAGATTACGTTTTTGTTATCAGTAATATTATATAAAAAATGATTTTTCATGACAATTTAAATCGTATTTGAATTTAAAATATTAATTATAGTAATATTGCTACACATGATTACTAATACTATGGTTAGTATTAAATGTTTGTCAAACATACCTATTGGATTTAAATTGTTCTCATAGTATATTTTCCGAACATCATTAGTAATATTTTTCTACCGTATATATACATACCAAGTGTATATAATATATGTATATACAATTATAATATCATTTGATTCATTATATGACACAACTTCACACACATTACAGATTTCTAAACATATTTTTTATTGGATATTTTTATTCACATATTAATTCTTATATACTGTATTTAAAGCTACGATCTTTATTTTAATATTAGATATACTCTTTTTCGATTCTGTTTGACCTTCAGTATAACCATGGAAGAATTAAGGAAGCAACGAATCCGTGAGTACTTTTTCATTGTTTTATTAGTAATATTTTCTGAATATATACAAGTGCTATTGTCTGTTATTCCATGACATTGCATGGTTCCCACGCTTCTGGAAACCTGGAAAACATGAAAAAGTCAGGGAATTTTAAAATGGCCAGGGAAAACCTGGAAAAGTCAAGGAATTTTGATAATTTTAGGTGATTTGCAGAAAAGGTCAGGGAATTTTTGTCAAGTTTGGTGATTTTCAAAAAAACGTAAGAAAAGACATCTCCTGAAGGTCGAGGTCGTCCAGTGTAAATGGCATTGACGAACCAAACATGGTAAAAGTTATACAAAACATACGTTGATGTTATCGGATGCATTTGCCGTTGATTTCAAGTCTATAAGTATTATTGTTTAGATGTTGTCTATTATATTATGTTTATATTTAAACATTTTTGCCTCTTTCAGAAAATAATAACTACAGAAATAGATTTTATTTTTCTTCTAAATATTTTATATTACTATAGATGAATGATTCCTTTTCGGTATCTTAAATATTAAAAAATATTTTTGTATCAATAAATTATATTATCAGTGCTTTTACTTATTATTTTCTTAACTATTCTTTAATAATAATTTAATCTACTGTGTTTAAATTAAACCTAATAATCTAAGTAACAATGATTGTCTTTCTTTAGATATATGTATTGTATATGTTATGATATTTGTATAGAAGTTGTATTGACATTATTTATAAATAGAAGTAGGGTGTTTTTATATTGATATAATATTGAAACATATAAAAACATGGTACATTATTAATTTCTTATTATTATAATATTTGCTTACTTTTTCTGGATTTTTGGAAATATGGTCAGGGAATTTTTTCTGAAACTTCCGTAGGAACCATGCATTGATACATTTATGAACTGTTCAATATATTGAAATTAATCTACTATCTATTATTTTTATTCTTCTTCAGACTTTAGTCAAACTCAATTAGATTATTTAGAAGAATTTTATCAGGTTAAATTGGTAAGTAGTTTTATAATGTTCAAGTATAAACTTAGTTTACGAATAACTTAATATATTACTCTTTGTTTTTACTTACAGCGAGATGATGTAGTTCCTTCCGAATTGACAGTGCCTAACTCAAGCGCAAAATCGCAAGATTCGACACCTACTTGTACGTCGGAATCAGCACTCAAAACGATCAGAAGACGTTCTTCAAAAACCAAACTTATTAAACCAGTTAAAAATGTAGTTGCTGTGGAAAATCAGACATCTCGTCAAAAGAGAAAGGTTTTATTGATTTTATTGTTTTTATTGAGGACAGTAATTATTATTTTATTTCCTTTATTCATAATTTTTCAGTAATAACTTTTCGATAAATTCATTTTTAAAACGTTGTTTTATGTAATTTATGTTTTATGTTTTGATGCATTAATTATATATTATATTCTTTTTCGGAGTCAACAAAGTTAGAAAAATCATTATCAGATTAATAATGCAGATGTACATTTTACTTATGATTAAAGTCTAATGTATTAATCGTAATTAAAAATATTGTTTAAAATGTTAGCAATCTTGGGATAAAAATTAAATTTTGAATTATTACTTCTTAAAGCATATCAGCATGTAGATCAGAGCGAATGTGTTGCGTTATATGAAATATGCAACGATGGTTGGTAAAGTTGTATAATAGTCTAGAACAATAAATATGACAACATAGTTAGAGGACACAGAAGTCGGGCTAAGTAGACACTAGCAAAACGCTTATTACATCACTTTAAAATCACTTTAATGGAAAACAGAGACAGAAATAATGAAGGCTAAAACATGTTAAGAGAAAAAGAGGCACCCTTAATAATAAGAGTTCTGTTTAAAGGAAGATTGTGTGTTTTAATTAAAATGACTCTTTTTATTATTCTCGTTTGGGAGACGTGTCAGCACCTCGATATCCCCTAAGGAAAAATAGACAATAATGGCTGATCATGATATCGAAGTCCGACGAACCTACGCTAATTATTGTTAAGGAATCTTTAGAGATTACAATATAATTAATTGTTACAAGTATTAGTTTACTAATTGAGTCCAAATTAGAGATTTTCTGATCGATGCTCCTCGGTCCTAGTTGTCAGATGTATTCTGGTTTTATTAATGTAAAACATGTTTGTGTTTCACGAACAGGAGAATTTGTAGACAATCTTATAAGATTTCAGTTTTGGCTAGAGTCTTCGATTTATTGAAATTATTATTTTTTAATGCAAACGCAGTTTAAGTTGTGTATTTTTTGATTTTATATTTATAAAAATTTAGAAGCGCATTTAATTTTTAAGTAGAATTGGATTTTAAAAATAGATATTTAATTTTTTCGAAATACTTACTGTTTGCCGAGATATTTAATGTTTTATAATTAAGTTTATAACTTTATATCTCTCTGACAAACTTAGTATTTTGCACGTCACTGAATATTCTATGATATTCTGCATATATGATTTGTTATGCCCTTGTATTTTGGCTGGTAAATAATAATATTTTATTTTTGTAATCAACGTTAGACCCTCCTCAAAGAAACTGCAGAACTTTATATTTGTGCTTTTATAAGTTACAGTGAAAAAAAACATGACACACGCAATAAAACATGATAGATGACTAAAGAAATTTATCAAATGTGTTTTAAATTATTTATTTTTTTGCAGAAAAAATGTAAGCGACTGAGCTATTTTGATTCTAGCGACAGTGATTGGGTTAGTTCAGGAGATGAATGGCGTCCAGAACCTGAAGCAAAAGCTAGCACTGCATTTTCCACACAAAAAATTGTTCCACGGGTTAGTTGTGCTTTGTTTATTATATAGCTATATTGAAGGTATTATTTGTGTAATCTTTTATATCAATGTGATTTCAGTTAAAACCAGATAAAAGTCAAAAACTTGTTATGGAAATAAACGCAGATCAGACGAATGACTCCAGTGAGTTATATTATTTTGAGTGATATTGTTGAGTGTAACAGTTGAATTTTTGATAATATTAAAATGTATATATTATTATATAAATACAAATATAATTGTATAAACAGTTAAATTATAAAAGCATTTATTGAAATATGTTATTTTTGTTGTTTTTATTGAAATGATTGTGTTATTATCGATAACTGTTTAACGTAATACATATATATTTATTCATACAGCTTCTCTTTCAAAAGAAGGTCCACGATATCCAAGAAGGGAAGGAACACGCAAGAATTATGCCGATCTAGCAGAGCATGCTGAAGATGATCGATATTTGTGTAAGTCTTTTTGCTTAAGCTAATTTACGTTTCTTTGAAGTGGATATGTATTTTATGATAAACTGTTTCACGTACATTTATATTATATTTTTGAGTTTACTTACGATTAAGGACCAAATATTACTTACATAATGTTGACGATACAATTACAATATTGTTATTATATTAATTATTTAAGTTTAGTTTTAGTTTTGACAGAAATGTGCAATTAATACATTTGTACAATCAAATGTAAACATTAACTATAATCGTTTTGTACATTATAATCATATCGTAGATAAAATACGCACATGCCAATGCTATGCACTTTAGGTTATATTTAGTAAGACATTTACTTCTTAATATATTCCTTGAATTTCTAAGCTTTTTTCTACAATCAAGTGGAAAATTGTTATAGTAGACTATTTCTTCCATCGTGCTTACCGTTGTTGTTCTTCGTATTTAGCTTTTCATAACGAAAGCAAATTTCTTAAATTCTTTTCTCTATCAATTCTTTAATAATAAACAATAATATTTATTCCATTTTTCAAAGTTGCGTCTACAAGTTTCTTAATACAAAATTCTCCAATTCGTCTGTTCATCTGTTCGTACTGATCAGGAGTCTAATATCTGTTTTGTTTTACCTCAGCTCTGCAAGCCATCAATAATCGTGCGGGAATATAATAAAAAAGAAGAAATATTCACGTGGCGTTAAAATAACAGATACGAAATTGGTGGTATAATAGTCTAGATTTATAAATTAAACAAAAACAAAAATTCATTCAGGGCAGATTAAATAGCATGACAACTTACATCACATTTAAAGACATCATGAGAAATAGAGAAATGATGGAAGCTAAAACACGTTAAGAAAGAGGCATCAATATTAGTAAAAGTATTATTTAAAGTAGTAATGTGTTTTTATTAAAACGGTTCCCTTGATCATAATATCAAAGCCCGATGAATCCATAATTTCAAAAGCATTTTTAGCGAAAATATGTTTACAAGTATTACAGTTCACCAAATGTGTTCATATTAGAGATGTTTCTGATTGGTGCTTCTTGATCCTAGTTGTCCGATGTATTTTGGTTCTGCCAATGTAAAACATATTTGTATCACATGAACAGGAGAATTTATAGACAATCTTAGACTTCAGTTTGGTTGAAGTGTTCAATTTTTATAAAAATTACATTTTAATTTTTAAAGATTGAAAAATACAATTAATTTCTAATATAGATGGATTTTAAAATAAATTACATATTTATATTGATTGTTTTTACTTTTATTTATGCAAACCTGTTTAGCATTAATTTCTAAATTTTCAGTTTGTTACCAATGCAACCGAAATTTTCTTGGAAAGTGTGAAAAACATGACATTAAATGGTTAATTGATAATCGTATGAAATTTTGCCTTAAAAATTACCAATGTGACGATCCTACTGTTCATGCCAAGCAAACACTACCTGTCGTCTTGGAGCTTGCAAAATCTAGTATAAGAAATGCAGGACTGGGTGTTTGGACTAAAGAAATCATACCTTTCGGAGCAATTATTGGACCCTACAAGGGAGAATCCTTCAATTTAAATGATATTATTGGAACTGAAGATTATGAAAAGGTATAATATAATAGTCATGAACGTGACTAAGATGTATGAATTATTCTATTTTGTTTCCGAATTGCCCAGTTTAAGGTAATAACTATTTATTTACTTGACCTCTTAATAACAGCGCTCAAGAGCTGGATATGCATGGTTGATACGGAAATCAGTTCACGGGAAGCAAAGTCATTTCATCGATGCTTCAGATCCCACAAAGTCTAATTGGCTTAGAGTAAGTTCTGTGTCTGTATCTCTGTATCTCTGAATATTTACTTCTGTTAAATGATAGGCAGTTTGATCAGTTAAATGTATTTATACTAGCTTGTGAACACATTACAATAACATTGCGTATACTGAAATTATAAAACAAAGTGATATTTAGTTATAACAAATTGTTGATCCTATATGTCTACAATAAAGTATAAGTAAACATGAAATGTATTTTACATCATTGGAAATATTCCAATTATTTCGTGTTACTACTACTGGTAGTGTTTCGTTAGAATCTTTGGAAAATTGATATGTATCCATCTATAAGCAGTTATTTCAACTAGTATTACTGAATTTATCGTCTTTTGTCCAATCTGTAAACCTTGTATAGCATGAAGTCTCATGAAATGTGTATTACTATAACATTATCAAAAGGAAAATTGTAGATAAACTTTATTTTTACTTCAGTATGTAAATTGCGCAAGAAATGATGAAGAACAAAATTTGGTCACGATTCAATACAGAGGGAAAATTTATTATCGTACTTGTCGGGTAAGTTTATGTGAATGAAATATTTCATCGTACATTTATTATATTTTTTAGCTATAAGTTCTTCTTGTATCATGTTTGGATAGATTTTTGTTTTAAAACAAACTGATTAAGTTAGCCTACTTTTAATAAAGTAATAATATAGGTATGTAAGTTGTCTGTGGTGTTGTACTATATTAGTTTATCGATATTTGATTAAATCGCTGGATAGAAATTAATAGTCAATATTATTTAAGACATGCCAGCCGCTATAATATGAATATACCTTGTCGTAAAAATCGTATACCTCAATAAGTGTCTGAACGAGGAATGTATACGCATCATCACTGTCTTGGAATCGTTGTACTTCATATCGTTTGTTGTTGACCACTGTTTTATCGCAGGAATACAGTTTTGGATTTGTGTAATTGCAGCATGATAGTTGGTATGATTAAAATTCTTGTAACCCTCAATGTCGTCAGCATAAATCATTTTAGAGAGGTTAAATGA
>JAYRBW010002376.1:0-13928 GCA_036023295.1 Invenusta paracnida | reverse complement strand
CTAAATATACATTTTGATACTAAATTGAAAAGGTAAAAATGCTGTAAAAACAGTTTAATGATATAAAGTACACAACTTCCAGTTTATAGTCTTGTCAGCCCGAGACTAATAAAAAAAATCATATACAAAATATTTAAAAAATCGTACAAATCCCTCAAAAATCATACAATCGTACACAGGGGCTAAAAATCGTACATTGTACGCCTAAATCGTACAAGTAGACAGGTATGTAATATTATCCGCTTAGCCTTTGATAATATTAATAAACTACTATAGTATAAACATATGAAATATAATGTTCTATTAATATATTATATTATTATTAATATAGCAGTAATACTAAAAAGAATACTTTACTTATACAATAATTTGCTATTAGTATTGTATTCTATCAATATTCAATAATATAATATTTGTGTATACTTATAGTATAATTTACAATTTGAGTTAATTTCAAGTTGAAAATTTTAATAATATTATTAAAATATAAATTTGGATATATTAATGACTTGGTGAAATTTTTAGGTATATATATCAATATGTGCTGAGGCTGATAGTGCCAGTGCCAGTGGTGACCTGGTGAGCAAGGTTGTTTTAAATATCTGAAAAATTATAATAATTATAGTGAAATAACATATGCACTATTTTTTAACATTTAAAAATAAACTGTTATTTACAAATATTAAAACTTTTAATGAAGTGCACATTTGTATTGGATATAACAGTTATACACACACATTTTTTAGTTTATGAATTATACTAGACTATTGATCGCCAAATAATTTGAAATGACCTCTTGTAATGTAAATATTTATATTTAATAAATTTAAGCAATAAAACGCGGGTATGAAAGAAAGGGAACATTTTTTAATAAAATAAATTTTTGAGCTTCCACGAAAACTCACGCTATCATTATAATTACCAATTAACGAAACCGTCAAAATTTCGTAACATAGATATGTTACTGACTTGTACATAATGTTAACTCTCTTTATCAAATAATGGAGATTTAAAAACATCATTAACGAGTATATATTTTACTATTAAAAAGATTAAATATGTACCTTTAAATGTGGACTATTTAGCTTACAAGACTTTCTAAAAATATAGTATAATTTAATTATTTTATCATATTAAAGTATGTGATTTCTAACGCATATTGACCACTAATAACTTCTACTCAGTTTCCTGATAAATATGTGGTTTGGGGATATCTTATTAAAATAATGTTGTATGGAGTTGAAATAATCCAACACAAAATGGGTATATAATAGGCATATTCAGCCCACCCTTTAATGATTCAAATAATATTGATCGAACATGTTTCATAGCTTATGTAACAAATTGTTATGTATATAAAATATATTAGATATCACTAATCACTATTTTTTAATTTTCAATAAAAAATGTAATATGCTTACTTAAATATGAACTAAAACTGAAACAATTGCGTTCTTTGAAATTATGCCTGGACTTTAAATATTACTAGAACACAGTCTAACAAGTAATCCATAAACTATATCATACAGGACTCTAAATATGTAGTTGAAATGTCTGTAATAGATATTATTTCTATTTTTACACGATTGTAATGCACATACAAATTGAATTAAAATGTTGATATGAATATGTACTCTATTAAAATGTAATGAAATGTTCCGCATTACTCTCAAGAATCAAACTTTCCTGGACAAAATAAACAAAGATATATGTAGTTATGAATACAAATTACACAATCATTTACAGTTACTTGGCTTCTTGTTCAATTGTATATTATGCTTTCATTCGTAATAAATGTGTCACTAAAACGTATATTTAAAATGAAAAAATTCAACAATATATCATTAGATATAAGATTAGTTTGAATGACAGGAAAATATAATGCAAAAGTGGAAGACAATGTAAACAAAAATCAACATATATAATTAAGTAATGTACTAATTATGATAATACATCTTTCATACGACTACATTATTATAAACATGTTTGTGTATATATTTATAAATAATTAATATAGATGTGTATATATATAAACGTTTCTCTTTATAATCACTACACATTGCTGCGAAAAGTAAAACAAGTAAAAGTGTTACATATGCAGGTAAATTAGATGTGTAAGTATGAAAATATTCAACATTTGAAATAAATAATTAAAATTATGGCCCCGTGAATCATTATATGCTTTTCATCTCATTAACAAGAAAAACTTCAATAGTCAATGGCAAATATTATATATCATCCTTAATCGAATCATAAAAGTTAAAACTCATGTTATAAAAATATTTTATTAATTTCTGATAATTCCGTATTATAATGATAAATGATATGTACACCATGTACTCAATATTACATTTTTGTAAATATAAAATTGTCCGATTTAACTAAATTTTTCAATACTTCAGCAGGTATTTAATACAATTATATGAAATCTCGCTTTTTCAACAATAGTTTATAAGCAGGTTACATTGAATAGATTGCTCACAATAACCGTATGTATTTTACTAACAACACTTTGAACATTTAGACGTTTGGCTGGAATATGTGTATGCTTGTTGTTGTTCAGAAAGCGGAAGTTTTAAATTAAATCAACAGTAACACATTATGACGTGATAACCATTGAAACGAGATCTTCATCAAATTAAGGCAATTAGTGCAAAATACTGGATAGCTTGTAAGTAAAATTATGTAACTCAAATAGTGTAAAAATTAGACTGTATCATTTGTGCTGATTTTTAATATAAATAATGGAGGTAAAACAAAGAGTATGACACAATTATCTAAATGTTTTCTGTATATCAAATAAAATTGTACTACAAAAAAATAATTTTCCTATTAAATTGATGCATTATTTATACGAATTAATGTATGTTATAATGCTTGGAATCCGTATAATTTCTGCAAAACTAATCAGTAAAATTTTAGAGCTCAAGTAGCAAATGTCATTTGATCAAATACCTAGTTTGCAAATATATTAAATAAAAAATCGAACTAAACTTCCGTGAAAATTATTATATTATGTATTATTATGTATTTTTGTATGCCATATCACTATTAGATTTTATAGCTTTATGATTTAACCATAGAGCTGTAAGCAATTACTGCAACGACAGGTATTTGATAAATAATTCAAGACTGGAAATCTCACTGACGGAGTGGTCGATAATCCAAAAGCCACTTGTTTGCAGTTTAAATCATAGTATTTTCCATATTTTGTGTAGTAAATATTTAAACAAAAATTAAATGATAATCAAATAACTGAATGTTTGAAGAACAGATTGGAAATTGTAGCTATTATAAAAAATTAAATAATAGATATTTAAAAATATTAGCAATTTTGGCGTGTATAGTGTCATCTCTTTCTCATTCTATGAAAAAAAGTAATACCTCTATAGGTGTAATAACACAACCGTGATAACAGAAAGTACATCACTCAAATTGACGTCTAAAAATTATATGTATAATATCATAAAGAAAACAAATTTTGATTTAACACAACCTCAATGAATAATTTTTGATGTGTTGCAATTGCAATGACACAGTTCGAGCTGGTGGAATTTCAACCTTACAAATCGTTGTCAGCAATCCTCTCCAGATTGCGAACAGCTTCACGGATCTTGGTGATGAGATCATGGAGTTGATTAGGTGTGCAGACCAGTTGATTTACTCCTCCACATTTGTCTCCGTTACTGGGTAACCCGGCAGGTGACTCTGTGTGGAGTCGGAGTAATATCTGACAGTCAGCGTCACGTTCTATATTGGACGACTTGACCTGCACAGAAGATTAAAATTTGGAATAGTACAACTAATAAGTATAGCATTAATTTTATTCTAATTATTTTTGAAAATAAAATTCCTTATGTCGAAATAAACAAATTTTCATTATCTTTATACAATTTCATACAAATTTTTATTATCTTTATATAATTTATTATATATATTTTTAATATTTTAAATCTATATACTTCACATATATTTTTCCCACTCCTTAAAAATAGCATAGAAGACAGTTAGTTGGTCGATATTACAATAATGGGTTTATTAATATCCATTAACGTCTTATATAAATAAGAACGAAATAATGTGACTCAGCAAAAGCATGGCTGAATATATTTCGGTTTTCACATCGACAATCATATTTGTTTCAATAATAAATAAAAATATATTAACTGTACATATAAGTGATTCAGATAAAATTTTAGTATAACTTCTTTTGGAAATTGTAGAAGACTAAACGGCAATAACGAAGTAAGGTATACAACTCGTTGTGCACATTATAACAAACAGCGAAGCTTCTAATCGTAGTAAACGCATTACCTTGGTATATATTTGTAGCAAAGATTTCAAAGAAAAACTTTTTTGGCAACAAAACCTTAGTTTATAAATGGAAATCAAACGTTCGATTATGCTATTTTTGTTATTTAGAAACAAATTTTAACTTTAGGAAACCATTATTCAAGGTATGAAATATCTCAATTAATCTGAGTGTTTGAAAATTTTGGTTTTTTTAACGAACTGGAACATGTTACAAAACAAGTGATTAGAAATGCCTGGTAAATTTTGTATCTTCTTAAACTGTTTTGAACAAATAAATAGAAGTTTTGAAACCCTCAGTGATTAAATTAATAGAAAAATTGCTGCTACATGTACTAATGTAGAAAATGTGCTTTTATAACGTTAGACCGATCGGATAATATTTACAACAATTTTTGTATAAAGAGGAAGCTTTTCACTTTTTATTGAGCTTCAACTTGTGAACTACTTATCCCGGAAGAAGACAAATAAAATACAGCTATGTATGATGACATTTGTCGAAAAAATATCGAACTAGCAAATCTAATTGCCGCCTCCGTAGTTGTTTTGACAACTTAGCATCCCAGGGTCGCACTTACCTCCCTGCCTGAATGTTCTTAGCAACGTTTAAACCTACGAAAGTGCATAATCCTGATAGATTTTATGGCTTGTATAAAATATAATCAAAATAATACTAATAGAGCCGAGGGAAAGTGTGATTATTATAAATATAGTAATAAACTGTTTTTTCTTCTTCATACTTTATATAAATTTTAACAATTCACTGCTCTTACATATGAGCAATTCCTTTTCTATACAGGACCACACAAGTGGGACAATATTTAACAAGCGAGCATGTGCCGTTGAAAGCGGGACAAATTACATGTCTGCGATAGGTTTATATATATTTGAAAACAAGTAGCGTTTTCTAAATCTGAACTGTGACAGGTTTATATATAGTGCCATGCGATGAGAGAATTAATAGCTAACTGGCACTTATTATACAATGTATGTTTATCTAAATGTATTGTACATATTCAATAATCTTACATATTTCAATAATCTAATTAAAAATTTACTTCTCGTTTCACCTATGTAGGAAGACTTGCAGTTATTGCAAGTGACTAATGATATTTATTTCAATAGTCTCCTTTTTAACAAGTTTAACATTTGAAATACTGGATTGGTAGATTAATTGTCTTGAAACTAAAACGACATAAAGAATTATTTAGAGTAGTCTCTCCGATATGTGACTGCAGAAATATAAGCTAACCACCTCAGCTTTATGTAATCTTCTTTTAGTTGCCAGCATCCATACGTATCTATGTCAAATAGTCATTGAATTTAAGAACTTCTTCAAGGCATGCAAGTTAAGAGTTTCGAGTAAACAAGTAAGATGATACCGTTTAAGCTGCGTGTCAGTGTTTTCATGACTGCATTTTTATTATAACAGTGATTATTTAATATACGTGTCTGACTGAGTTTTAACTTATGAACACTATCATTGTGATTTGGTTTGCTTTTCCATAATATCATCTAAAAAGGGATAGTATCAGTTTCCTAATTTTTAGCAGATAATTTACACGCTGTCACAAAAAAACGTCGAACATTTTTGAAGAACTCTTCGATTTGCTAGTCCTGCAGCTTATATTGCTCCTTGCTAGAAAGCATGTCGCGAGCTGCTTCACCGATGAGAATGTTAGAATCTGGGTGTTAATTGGAAAATTCTTTATAGTCAATATCCTTAAGACTTGCCATTTGTGACAGAAGGTTTGACAAACTGAGAGAATTAATAATCACATTATTGTGTTAATAATTAAAATAATAAACAAACAGATAATATTCCCCTTTCTGTCACTGTCTTTCATTGGCTTGATTGATACGTATACTATAAAACATAATATCTTTGTAATGATTAAAATCTATAGTTTTAGCAGCTATCACCATAGTCCCTTAATTTCAATTTTTAATTAAACACTTTGAATAATTAAAGCTATATAAGCAAAACAAGTTTTCTACATACAATTACGAGCACATAAAGTTTATATATTTCATGCTATTGCTAACCATATAATTAATCCTCCAATCAACATCGAGTAGATGCCGTCTCGCTGGACCAATCAAATGAAGACATCGACGCAACGCAGGCCCCTGCTCCGTCAGAGCTGTTGACAATAATTGTGCTTGATCTTCAGAGATTGGGAGACTTGCTACAGCTGACATGGGTGAAAGACGACGGGACACTGACTCAACCAGCACTGTCATCAGAGCTGCCAATAGTTCCTTCTCTTGAAGAGTGAGTTCTGCGGTGGTGTTGGTGGTTCCAGGAGAGGTGGGGAGGGTTAGGGAAGCGAGAGCAAGGTTGAGGAGATGGCGGAATTGATCCAAGGACACCTCAGTACTTCGATCACTTAGGGAAGTTGTAATGCTCTCGGCTAACTCCATTGTCTCACGTGATTAGCTATGGAAGAAAAAGTTTATATTAATAAATTAATTTTAAGATTTTTTTAATGTTTGAATGTATCATGTAAAAAGGTAACAAATATGTAATATAAGGAATAAATATTAAAATAAAAGTAAGATAAGTTTATTATAATGATTGTGCATAAACATATATTTACCAAAATGAAAACGTTTTATAATAGGATATAATTTAAAGAAGGATAGATGGTTCAGGCACCATGTTTCACTACATAATTCCTAAGAACCTTGGAATCAATGAGAGTACTGTAATTCTGACACTGTAGTTTACCGTAAACAAATTGTTGTTGGTAAAAACGTTGGTTACAGTATAACTTGGTAACGAATAAGACACAGTACAATAACGTATGTATTTTAAAATACATAAAAGTATCATTCCGATTAATTGATAAAAAACTAGTGTTAAAAGCAAGAGTTAGTACAAATGGAATTAAGATCATAATTTGCTCCCAAGTCACATTTTAGATGTAAATTTTACACAAAATGTTATATTATATATCTAGATTTCACAAATAAAATTAGAAGAGACAATTTTAGTTTTAGACATCCTTACAATAATTATATTTTGTGAAAAGAGACATAATATGTCATATAAATAATTTTAAATTAGATAAGAATAGTTTAACAAAATATTGTCAAAGAAAGTCATTTGCTGTT
Organism: Invenusta paracnida; assembly: GCA_036023295.1. NCBI lineage: Eukaryota > Metazoa > Platyhelminthes > Proseriata > Coelogynoporidae > Invenusta > Invenusta paracnida. Next base: position 6,500 of record JAYRBW010002376.1, on the reverse strand, counting down.
GCAAATATGGTGTGTGAAGTACAATCCATTAATCCAGTGATAGAAGTCACCTCACCTTTAAATCATTTTTTATTAGAAGATTTTCAAATATGCATAGTTTTTAATTGAAATATAAGTAATAAAATCACACAAATTACATAACTTATTTTCAGATTTACATAATTTGTAACTTATTTCAGATAGTAACAATTTTCATTAATAAAAGTTATTCTTATAATAAACACCTTTCAGAATGGAGAATATTACAATTGAGAATACTTTGAAAAATAAAATAAAACGTTCATGGCTATATGGGACAAGCAATTGGTTAATTTATAGTCATTGAAATCTAAACATATTTTATTATATATAAATATTTTAATGGCAATAAATACTATATATTGCTATGATGTAACATTGTTTTAGACTTAAAATTAAGATATCTAGACTTGAGGATGAGATTATGAATGAATTTATTTTTATATATCACTAGCTGTGGCTGTTTGATTCAGTGAAACATATAAAAGAAAACTAAAAAACAGAAAGATGAAGATCAAAAATAAAGCCTAGGTTTTATTGTTTGCAATATAGATACATTACAAAGAAAGCTATTTTAGTCTTCCTTTAAAATGTTACAACTGAAAGCAAACATTGCTCATTTGTTTAAAATTTAAAAAAAATTGTTTAATATATGTTAGTTTTGTGAATTTGATATTTTCCAGATACTTGGAGAAATATTTATTCATAATGTAAAGCCTTCATAAAAAACTAAATTTTAAGTGAGGTTTTTAAATTATAATATTATTTATGGCAATTATTTTGATGATAAAAAACAAAACAAACTTTAGGTTCACTTGTGTAGTTAAATTGACCAAGAAATAAAAATGTAAAACGATTTCATTGAATGAAATTATATTATTTTCAATGATTTTCAATATAAATTATTATAGGACTAAGTGTGATCAAAAAGGTTGGAAAATATTACTTATTTTTAATTTGTTTAATTGAAATAACATAAGATATATACTTCTATAAAGATGTTTTTATAAGATTTTTTTCACTTCTCTAATTTTAAGAGATAAATATTATTTTTTGTTATCATTAATAATTTTCATATGAAAAAAAGTTTCTATTACATTTTAATCATTTTGTATAGATGATTAAAAATAAATATTAAAAAATGACTACATAAACTTAAAACTATGGTTAAATGGTATAATATGGGATAAATAAATATTTGTAAGATCATCTCATATAGTTTGTAGGTAAATAAAACAATTTGTATTGAAGCCATAATTATCTTTGTAAATGTGACATTTAATTATTTCTAAATATTTTTATTAATTTGAAAAAAATTTAGTTTTTTTATGATTGAAGCCAACTGAACACTACTAGGTGTAAAATGTGAACTGTACACATACATGTTATAAATAGTAAGTAAGGACAATTTGTACTAAATCAAATGCACTCTGGTTCATTATTATATAAGTGATATCTAAAGCACTGTAATATATAAATATTATAGGTACAAATAAAACACCATATATGTATTATCAATTTCTTTTTAAATATTGACATTCAGAGTAAGTGTAGCAGTACTCAACACTATTAAAAAATATATAAAAACACATTTGTTAAATGTGTAGTGCAATTTTATAGATATTTTTATATAGACATCTAATATATGTATACATATATATGCACAATGAAGGCTTTGTACTTTAGTAAAATAATTAGTCTATGATATAATATATACATATGTATATGTTAAATTAATGGTTAATAATTAAAATTAAAAATATACAAATTTGAATAAAACAGTGATTATCTGTCATAAAATATGTCTACATAGTGTTACAGAAGTAACCAATGGACCAAACCATATATCTATTTAAAAAATAATAGAATTACAATACAAGAAATAAACAAATGAATATTTTGTATTAAACAACACTACAACCCAGATAGCACAAGCATTGTGCATCATAATTGTCAAAAAGAATACAAAGAAAGAAATTAAGGCTCCATGGCACTGAATTAAATTTATAATGCCAATATTTCGATACTAGTGTATCTTTTTCAAGGTAGATGACAGAAGTTAGAAAAAGTACAGATAAATAAATGTTAAATACAAATAACTTGCTGGGAATCAATATACTAAGACACAGTTAGCCAATGAAAACGAAGGAAACATAATAAAGGAAAACAGCAAAGTATGACACAGGCAGTTTAACTAAACACACCTACAAAACGAATCTACACGTGAACAGACATACATACATAGAGAGAAATGAACAAACTATGACAACTTATACAAAGAGAACATTGTATAAGCACCAAAAAAGTAATTGACAGTACATAATAATAATCAAGAATTGCGAACAATAAAATAAATGGCTGGGATGAAAGTATCACTACTCTTATCAAGAAATTTTTTATTGGAAGCAATAAAATATTTTTTTTAAACTAAGCATTTGTGATAATCTACTTTGGTTGCAAGAACAGTAGTCTTATTGCAAAGGAAAAGCTTAGTGTGTAAAATTCCGTGTAGGGACTGTGACAAATTGTATATTGAACAGTACTGTTCTTGTGACCAAAGCAGATTACCACAAATGCTTAATTTTAGAGAACTATTTTATTGCTTCCAATAAAAAATCTCTTAATAAAAGTAGTGATACTTTCATCCCAGCTATTTATTTTATTGTTCGCAATTCTTGATTATTCTTGTGTACTGTCAATTAATTTTGGTGCTTATACAATGTTCTCTTTGTATAAGTTGTCATAGCTTGTTCATTTCTCTCTATGTATATATGTCTGTTCATGTGTAGATTTGTTTTGTAGGTGTGTTTAGTTAAACTTTGCCAATGTTGTACTTTGCTACATTTCCTGTGTTTTCATTGGCTAACTGTCTTAGTATATTGATTCCCAGCGAGTTATTTGTATTGAACATTTATTTATCTGTACTGTTTCTCACTTCTGTCATCTGCCCTGAAAAAGATACACTAGTATCAAAATATTGGCATTATAAATTTAATTCAGTGTCATGGAGCCTTAATTTCTTTCTTTATATTATGCCAACACAAAATATTTACCAAAGAAGAATATGATGTATCAATAAGATTGAATAGAGTTAAAGATATGGTTTGGAAATTTTAGGATTGGAAGCATTGGAGATAAATCTAAATCAGGTCAGCCACATATAATTAATACTGCATTAAATTGCAATGTTGTGAGTGAAAATTTATAGAGAAGCCAAGAAATTTTTTACATTTGCTTTCTTGTGAACTTGACATAAATTATGTCAGTATTCATCATATAACTAAGAGTTTTGGTTTAAAAGTATGGAGACCTAGACTGATTCAGGAATTGTTTAATAATAATAATAATTTATTTAATGACAATTCATAAAAATATCATTTAAGTCAATTACATAAGGAATGTCAACAATGTAGATTATAATTTTTTGAACAATTCAACAAATACTTTATAGACAATCAAAATACCTTGTGGATAGATGAAGCAAATTAAAAATTTATGGCAAAGTTAATCAATATAATTGTGTAGTATTGTCATGATAAACCTAATATCACATTTTCAAAAAGCAGTAAATTCTCCAGGGGTATGCATGTGGGTAGGCATATGCCCTTATTCTGTTATTGGACCTTATTTTTTCCCTTAGACAGTTACAAGTGAGTCTTATATGAACATGATTGATAATTTTACATTACCATGTTTATTTAATGTTGTTACTGAAAATGGTGTTCAAATTAATTTATGATGGCAGAAAGATGGAGCACTGCCCCATTGTATGGGTTGTGGGAGATCAACTTGATCAAGTGTTTTCTGGATGCTGGATAGGCTGATGTGGACCATTAGACAGCCTGCTAGGAGTCCAGATTTAACACCAATGGACTATGCTGTCTGGGGAATTGGTATACAGTCATAGAATTGATGATATCTATCAACTGAAAGAATTGATTATAGAGGCTTTTACAAAGTTTAACAGAGATTTGTCCAATCAGATATGCTTTTCTATCTGGGGAAGAGAATTATAGAACTGTTATAGGAGTGCTTCCAATTTCTTTCCTAAACCTTTTTCTAGATTCATCTCCAACTTTATCTTGGGAATACTGGGCCTACAAAATGATAATTACATGTAAACACATTCATCTCCAACTTTATATTGGGAATTACTGGACCTACATAAAAGATATATACATCAAATGAGCTGGAGATAAATGTGTTTAGATGTAATTATATATATATAGTAATCCTTTATGACATCATAACTTTTGAAGAATGGATAAAATTAAGTTTGAAAAAAATTCATATTTCTAAAATTTGATGTGTATATTGTTCTTGTAGGTCTAATAGTTCCTGAGATAAAGTTGACAATATGTTTACATGTAATTATATATATATAGTAATCCTTTATGATATTAAAACTTTTAAAGGAATGAATGAAATTAAATTCAGAAAAAAACTATTCCTAAAAATCTATATGTATAAGGTTTCATTTTATGTGTATATCATTTTTGTAGGCCCAGTATATGGAGATGAGTTGGAGATGAATCTGGAAAAAAGGTATACCATATAAACTGGCAGATAGTGTGCAGACAAAATAATAATTTTGAAATTCTAAATTGGATATGTGCACTATATAAAATCACATCATGATAAACTTTGGTGCATGAGACATCCTAATGGCTGCATAAAAAGAAAGGACTTCTTTGTTTTAGATTTTTTATCAATTTTGTTGTAATAAATTATTGGTTACAGTAATGTACACTATATTCATATATATGTAAGTAATCTGTATGTTACATCATCTATTTAATTGATTGGTGATAGCATAGCTAGTATAATAATGCTGGATGATAAAGACCTGCTCACACCAGAAAAAATATTTCCATAATTTGTATGTTTATTTCCGTATTTTCCTTGGTGCTATAAATAAATAAATAGTCACTATATTTGTTATAAACCCTATAATTGTGTAGCAGAGAACCATTTAGATAGATACACATGTTATATGTTAGTATGGTTTCAAAATGGGCTTTATAATTATATTAAATGTACAAAAACACAAAATAAACAAATCCTAAAGATATGAGATATTTAGATTAATACATGAAATGAACAAATAGTTCTCAAACTAGTTATATAATTATGTAAATAACCAAAATTGAAAAACAAATAAAATTGTCATTCTTGTCAATGTCATTTATTGCAATTGGCTTGATTGTTGACATAGAATACAAGTATAACATTATCTGACACTTAATATCAGAAATGAAAAATTGTACAGAAAAAACATTGACATACCCACCCTTAATAGATATTGAAAAGATATTAAAAACAGTTGTATAGTTTTTTACGCTGATTCTTCCTATCTTTTCAATATCTATTTAAAGGGTACCTAGCCTATAATATAAAAAAATGAAATAAATTTATCCGAAACTTGTTGTCACAATAGTGATAACATTTTTCAAATCTATCAAAATATATCAAATTTTAAACAAAACCTAGAACAATAATATGAATAGTTGAAAAAATTATTTATATTAAGTCTAAGAAATTGCTATTGATTTGATTTTGACCATAAAATGTTATTAAATAAGTGTCAGATAATCTATCTGACACTTAATTTTTATGAACAAAATATCACCAGAAAAATCATTGACATAGGAAGAATCATATCCGACACTATTTTTTTTATATTATAGGCTACCCTAAATAGATATTGAAAAGATATTAAAAACAGTTGTGTAGTTTTTTACTCTGATTCTTCCTAATCCTATGTCAATGTTTTTTCTACACAATTTTTCATTTCTGATATTAAGTGTCAGATGATTAAGTTGCAAATATTCTACTTATTGTAACAATTAAAATGTATCTAATGCAGAAAAACATATATAGTTGATAGAAACAAATAGTAAACATTACTCAAGGACTGGACAATTCTTTGATTTTTTAATGAATCTCACTAATCATTCTTTTTTTCCAGGGCCCCTGAAATTAAAGGGCTAATAGTAGTAGTGCAGGAACCCTGATTATTAATTAATAATAATATCCTTTTTTTAATTTTTTAAAACAATTCTAATATTTAATAAGTTCAATTGTTTCTGTATTTTTTAATTTTATCAATATTAAATTTACTTGTTACACCATATATATCCCATAACTATCTGAGACTTAATAGCTAAAAATAATAAAATCATTGTACTATATGTCATAAATAATTACTAATTTAAATTAGTAATACTAATAGTTGATACTTTAAATTGATTAAGATTTATTAATTTCATTATTATTAACACTGTTTATATAATATATCTTAATAAATAAATATATGTGAAATATTGATATAATAATAACAAAATATTTAAAAGATTCATTGTAAATCAATTATAGATTACAGAAGTAATTCTTATATTATAACTTATAATCATAGAGTAATTAATCACAGAGTTGCCACTCTTATTGATTTCATATACAACGCGCTGTAAATTATCGACAAC
>JAYRBW010002365.1:0-13928 GCA_036023295.1 Invenusta paracnida | reverse complement strand
TCATTTTCTCACAATTCGAGGTCGGTCCAGAGCTCATGCTTTCAGATTATCCAAAATTCATCTCTCTCCCCCACTCCCACTCTCTCTCTCTCCAGAAACTTCTCGTCTGCAATCCCGGAGAACGCCTCAGCTCGGACACAGCACTTCAACACCCCTACTTTGAGAACATGTGACCATCTACTGCGCACGTCTAATCCTCGATCTTTTCACCCACTTGAATCATGAGTCCTTCAACAACCAAGTGGCATTGGCATCATTGTCTGCGTGTGTTTCTCTTCTCTTTCTTGCGATCACTTGTTGCCACTAAAACTGACTTCCACGTCTTCACTGCGCAAGCCTGTTCTCTCTTCTCTTTTTCAGGCATTCATTCTATCTCTCAGATAGAGAATTACGTATTTTTAAGCGTACCTTGCTGAAGTAATAAGAGCAGCCATCCAATTGGAATCAAGTATTTGTGCAAACAGATCACGTGACTCCAAACAATAATTTATATCAATACTTTGAATTTGATAAAATAGGAGCACATTTTTGCTATATAGTTATCGTACTTTCTAGATATACTATCGATATCTCTCTTTTTATTAACAGAAGCTATTGTTCTTTCAAAAGCCTCGACTTTTACCTTAGCCCTGTGGTCTAATCGCACGTGTTGTATTTATACTGATATATGGAAATGGGAGTCAAAAATACATGCGAATTCATCGGCGAAGTAAGACCAGGTAACTATGATAGCTTAGTTTAAATTTGATAACAGCTATGGCTTTTTTCTGTTAACATAATATGTATATATCGTCTGAATGACAGCAAATTAAAGTAAAAATGATTACTCCTTAGCTAAGATATTTCTTACAAAATCACTATACATATATTTTATGTCATATGAGTGTAAAACGCGTTTGTCTATAAATAGCTTTTTAATTTCTCCGTCTTACGGTGGTGCACGCTATATTTCGATAAGTCGTCATTGTAGCCATGTCACTGAACTATCTAACTCTCGTGTCTCAGGGATGCTCATGGTCGATTCCTTCCTTTTGATGAGCGCACAAAATACGTTTTAGGTAGCCATCGCCTTTACCATTGCTGAAGGGCAAACACAGGGGCTGTAGACGTAAATTAGGCAGTGATAAGGTAAATACACGTCCTGGACTCGTGGATTACATAGGATAATGTAATTCAACCTCGTTGTTAAAAATGGTGCATTTCTTTATTTGACATTTAATTACATTATCCTATATACACAAGTCTATCCTCACTATCCTCATTACAAAAGTTTGGTTGATCTTCTTACTGATCCCGCAATTATATTGGGATCTTTCCAATCCACATTCCACTCCGGTCCTTTGGCAAAAGCATGCATGTACATACAACATACAGCACCTGCTCTTCATGCGGTGTTTTAATAATCCACCGACATTTTATGTATTCCAACAATATTGTGATATAACACCGAATTGGTGATTAGATATAGCTATAAGTTTGTGTCTTCGTTGTATTAACATTTTTTATTTTAATCTAACTTCAGTTAAATATATATTTGTAATCGTAGATAAATCGATATCAAGTATGACGTATAGTATCGACGAATAGAACACTATGCTCTATGTGAATAAACAGATTAGATTATATTTCAAAGTTTGTAAATATTTACATCTATAGCGAGAAAGTTGGCCCTCCTTATAGTCGTCCTTGTAGATCTCGAATAATATACTCAACTAAATAGATGTACAATCTTAGAAATTCTGCAGCAAATTCGATTGGCAACATTTTATCGGTTTTTTCTATACCTTACAATAGTCTAGGGGGGGCATTGAAATACTGATTACCTCGCAAATCCAGGTAAAATAGCGGCGATTGAAAACCAAACTGTTCCATGGACTTTTCTTTATGGATTGTAGTTCTAGTTCAATATACTTTATTTATTATCTTTGGTTGCCTTTGGTTTCATTTCCGTTATTGAAACATTCAACATAGGGAGTTTTTCTCCTCTATATATTGCGCAAGAAAACAGTTGATGCTATCAGTTATTTTCCCTTTTGACCACTGATCACACAATCTGGACATTTTAGCAAGTGCTTTGTTTGATGGCTCCTGGTATCCCTCTCTTCTCCCCACTCTCTTGCTCCAACAATTATCACGTGCGTGTGTAGTATCCGCGATTTCTGCCATAATATCGATTCACAAATAGTTCACAAAATGGTTTACAACGAATTCGTTTATACATCTCCAATTTCAATCATTCGATTCATTGGCTAAGCAGTCTCTTACATGAGATAGCTAGGTATCTTTATCCCAGACAATCAATTAAGATAATAGATATAAAAATATTAATGGGGAAAATAAGTTTAACCTTTTTTTTTCAAAGAACGCATGAATATAGTAAACATAATTTTAGGTATGTATATCGTACGTTATTATCGTAAAGACTGTTTAGCCTTTTAATGTTAATTTGATGTTTTTGTTATATTTTAGCTTTTGTAAATACTTGCATTCTCACATCATAACAAGAAAACACTGTTTTGGGGGATTTTGGTTTGAACACACTGTCAAAGCATTTAATGACAAATTTATATTATTTCCCACTTTTAATGACACACCTATTATAATAATATCGCTTTTGTTATTATCTATTAATTGTTTTCTGTCATTAAAACTGTATATAATGTGTGTATTGTTTATCTGTCAAACATTATTTGTCTAAAACAATTCTTTGTCGGTTTAATCTATAGATATATTTCTAGTTTACAGTTACAACATTCTGTCCCACCTATTATAATATAACAATAACTTAAAACATGTTATTTATTGATCTGCCATCGATTGATCATTGCTCACGTTCAATAGTAGCCGACTGTATATTTGGTAGTCTGTGATGACATTACAATTTTATGTTTAAAATATACAACCTTTGAAGCAGAGTCAAAATGACTTATTTTTCTGATTTTAATATATATTACGTGTTTTCTTTATTATGTGAAATATATAGTTTCTTTAACTATATTGAACGTTTCTAAAGAATATTTTAGTTATATAAAACTTACTTATTTACAGAACATAGTAAGTAACCTAAAGATTATAGAATCCAGATTCTTCACCTTGCCACTAGCTCAGCGCGTAGCCTGTTATTGATACAATCGGTATCCGTTGTAATTATATGTATGGACTTATTTTAGTACTCTCTTTTTCTCTTTCTCACCACGTATAGTTAGCTAATATAAGTACTCATTGCAGGTGTAATTAGTGGTTACTAGTTATACATGAGTCTTCCTGAAGATGTCTTATAATGCACACGAAAAGATTCGCCGCAGCTATTCTTCATTTATGTTATTATTAAATCCGGATGTACTGTCTAAAACTTACCAATATTTACATATATGGCTGTCATATTTAATAGTGCTGTTATGTATTACATACTCAGTTATTAAAATTATTCAGTTAAAAAGCTCAATGGGGTAGTAGCGAATACCAATACTTGTTTCTTTTTATTAAAATAACACATTAGCTGTGAGAATCTTATTTAATTTGTTTCTCAATCACTGCATAGACTATAAAAATCATATAGAAGTTATACGCAAGATATCTATTTTAATTATTGTTAATAGGGCATAATACATCAAGAATAATTTTGTTAACTAAAACCTGAGCAAGTGTGTACAAATTAAACTTCATCGAATATTTACAGTGATTACACGAGAGAAATAAACAATGTTGAATATACATATGTATTGCTTGAATTATTTAAAAAAGTAATGGTTGACACTGGAGCTATATAGCCCCAATGATTGTGAGTAACTATATTAAATTAACCAAAAATAAAGTCCTCTTGACAAAATCAACAGATATATTGACCCCTAATGAGTCTAATTTTTACAGTCACTCAGAAACATCCTTATAACTATATATTTGATTTACGTATCAATTGAAACTTTATGCATTTGTGATATTGAAATAAAGGCTATTTATTATCATTATTATTAAATCCTAGAGTTCCAGCTTAGATATCAGTAACCTAGGTTTATTCCAGTAGTGTAAATTCGACAAAAATTGACTAACAACAGACAATTAAATTAGTTTTATTGGCAATATCGTATTAGCATGTTGCTTATTAAAATAAAATATATATAAATAATTCTAAGTCTTAATTTTGAATTGATAACACGCATATTAGACTTGGATGAGACGTATTTCTGTTTTAAAAAAATTAAACTCATAATATATTAATTAAAAGATTGCGTGATTGAATATGACACTTAGGACAATTAAAGGAAAATTCGTCTGAATTAATTGTCTACATAGCATCATAACTTCTGAGAACTGCTCTATCTGATGTAAAACAAAATTTGATTCTATTAAAACAATGTTGCTAACTATATATTATATTTGATATTAAACAAAAGGAAAATATGTTTTCTGAATACAGGGTTACGATATTAAAAAGAGGCAATAGAAGAGTAAGTGATTGTAATATTCATGATCTCTGTATATATATGTATATAATTCCAACTACTATGGCTACACAAATAAACCTTCAGTCGATTCAAACACATTAACGCATGCATAAATAAATCGAATTGTCAAGAAGTCACAAATCAGCAGTACATTTTTGCCAATGTTTTATATGTGTAGCTAGGTATACCTAGTATTTTAGTTCTGTGTTTTTAGTTGATTTACGGAAATAAAAAGAATGTAACTACATACATACACTCATGGTAGTTGTTTTTGGATTCTGACATTGTTTAAAATATAGAAAAACTAGCATATACATACTAAATTGGAACCTATCAGAGAAAACCAAACTAGCTTCTTGAATAGCTTTATCTTTAACATAACTGGAGAATCCAATTTACCTAAAGGACTCCATTTAAGCCAATTACAGCTTTCAAAGTTTTCGTTTTATTCGAACAAATCACATAAAACTGATAAATGTCCTGTTCATTTCTCAAAAACTGCAAAAACACATAAAAAACAATATATTTTTAGTCAAATAACGGCAAATATGGACTTCAATAATACAACAGATGCCTCTTGGATCCGAAATGATACCGACAAGCTGATTACAGTAACAAATCTAGATCGTCTTCTCAACGTAACCCAACAAATTCTCGATTTTTATGTCCCTTTGGTTATCCTGCCATTTGGTCTCTTTGGGAACGTGATGCTCTTCCTTGTCATGGTCCTGCCTCACAACCGCAAACACACCCAATGCCTCTACATGGCCTGTCTGTCTATCGCCGACCTCATGGTCACCTGCTTTGGGCTGTTCAACTATTGGCTCTTCTTCAACATTCTCGACGCAATCAAATATCCCAAGCACTGCCCCATTCTCAGCTTCCTCATCCACGCTCTGGTCCAAATCTCGGCCTACATTCTTGTTGCCATGACGCTTGACCGTGTACTATCGATTCGACACCCCGGCCGTTTTCACACCTACTCCAGTCCAAAGTGTGCCCTCTCTTTGGTGGCAACAATAACTCTCCTATTTCTCGGCGGGAACCTGCATGCCATCTGGACCTATGACGTTGTCGTGGGACCCGATGGCATCAATCGCTTCTGCATTATCGTTGATCCACTCTGGTGGGCTGTGATGTACGACTGGCTAGTCCTGATCTTTGCCAGTGGCATTCCCTTTGTGGCCCTGCTTGGGATGAACATCGCCCTGATTGTCACAGTAACTAAGAGCAAGGTAGTGGGCGAGAGTATCGATCAAACAAAGCGAACGAGGGCGCAGCGTCAGATAACTCGGTCGCTGCTCTCAGTGTCCTTTGCTTTCTTAGTTCTGAGCACGCCTTACAGGACCCACTTAACGGTGATGAAGTTCGTCGATCCGGGTAACGATGTCACCTTAAGGGCCACCTTTCTCATCATTCGCAGAGTTGTGCATAAATTGTGGTACGTATTTTTCTAGATACATAAATAGTTGACACTTATAGGTTTGATTACAAAGTTTATAATAATATAAAAATTGCTACAGTTAAAATAGCGTTATAAATTCGAAAAAGCATTATTATTTAGTATGTAGTCGTTTATTTTTTATGTGTATCATAGAATACAATGAAACTGCAATCTAAAAAATTTAAATACGAAATATATAGTGCCATTATTTCATCAGATTTTCTATAATCTTGTTAGTGTGTTGATGGCTTAACAAGATCATCTAATTTCCGATACTTTTATTCCAAATTTTCGATAAAAATTTCATGTCCGACAACCGATATTATCAATAATAATGCTTCGTGCACAAAATATTACCTTACATATTTGATTTTGTTTTAATGCATTTATTTTTAACGAAGATAACCATTGTTGCCCGATACTTTCCCTTAATAAAATTAAGTAAAACACCTAAATCTGGTTAATAAGTGTGGTGTATTGGCTGATCAAAAAACAGTTTACTTTAAATTCACAGGTGGTGGGTAAAAGTAGTATGAAACTTAAATCCAGTGGCGGATAAAGGGGGGTGACTAACATAGGTGACTAGTCACTCCCCTCCATGAGAGCATAAATATTTCTTTAACTAGGTACCTACTCCCACTGTTATTCCTATTATTAAAGACCACCTTACCACAGGTCCGTAGAATGCTCAGTACACAAGTAAAACTGAGCAAAATGAGATGCTCAAAGTTGCGGCCGATTCATACAGACACTACTTCAGTAAATGTCTTGAGAGATGCTCCCACTTTTCAATCATCTGTGACGAATCCAGATCCCAAAGTAGTTTTATTTTGTCGGTATGCCTTCGTCTACTAGACTTACTCGCTGACTCTCAGAAACCTGTGAAGTAAGAAGTTATCATCGATATCTGTGATCTTGAGCGAACTACTGGAAAAGTCATTGCGCCGAAGCCATCAAGGGAAACCTCGAGCGACACAAGATACGGATTAGTGACTGCAAAGGCAGGCATACGACACCACTGCTTCAATAAACTCTGACAAGAAGGGTGTCCAAGCTGAGATTACCAAACTTGCCACGGATGCCAAGTACCGAGGCTGTTTTATCCACTGAGTCAATCTAGTAATCTGCCATGCTTGCAAGATCTCGTCCATTGGGAATACGATGGATAGCTGTATCGAGAGTTGTTCAGCTTCTTTGACAATTTGTCGAAGCTGTCATCAGCTGTACGAGTATATTGTCGTGACTCTGAATGAAATTTGTGAACCATCAGCTGACAAGAGATTATATCCACAAGACGAAGAATGGAACATGGATTCGAATAGCAGGACTATGGCAAATGGGCTACGACATACAATGATAAACTTTGGGCATATATCGTCAATTTCGTGTGTGCAGAAGAGCTGATGGAGCCAATGCGACCGCTAGTTACTTCGCTACAAGGTGAACTGGTCGAGGTATACTTCGGTTTCTGTAAGATCGACGAGGTGAACCATTCGTACGTTGACATGCGGAACAGTATTGATGAAATATTTCAGCAAATTAACTCAAATGTTCTGGAGTTAGCCGAAAAAGTGGGCTCCATTGAGTTGAGCAATGGCCCAGAGTTTGTGGAAGACAAATGCAGCGCAACAACTGCCCTTCTGAGACAGTTGCAGAGTATTAGAAGCGAACTGTAGCCATACCATTCCTGGACGTGGTATGTAACGAAATGAAATTGCGGTTCGGCCAAGACAGAAAAGCGCACTACGAGCTCTGCACCCTCATTCCTGAGAAAGTTGTGGGTGCTAAAGCGACGCCGAAGTCGAGCACCTGAGTCAGGTCCTTCTTGAGAAGTAGAATCATATCATACCGCTGTCATCCGCCTTCTAAGGTGATCTTCGAAGGGGGTGAACTACTGGAAGCAGCAGTAACCGTCCTCAAGATCTCCGTAACTCAACTTCTGGCTTCCCATGCAGACGCGGCACCTTCTACCCTAATGTACGAGAACTGCTCCAAGTGCTCTGGGAGCGTGTTGTCTATCGGAAATATCGAGGCAATGAGGCTGCTTACTTGCGTCAGGCGCGTGCACAACTGGGTCCAAAATGCGATGTTGACAGAGAGACTTGGTGACTTGACAGTTATCGCAATCCACGGAGATGCAGTTCCTGTGTTGACAGCGAACATTTATTAACCAGAAGTACATCGATGATGGCATCGTCACTGTTCATAGAGACGAATCTAGAACCATTACATAAACCTAGGTGTACATGTACAATTTCATTAAAAGACATTATACATAGATGTTTCGAATTGTTTACATTGATGTGCTTATGAAATATTTTACAAAGCAAAATGTTCATAAAATTAATATTTTGCTTCACTCTCTCGGGTTCCCAAAGTCACCCCCTCCTTTTAAAAAATCCTAGATCCGCCAATGAAATCGTCCTGTGTTTTCTTACAGGTACCTCAATAATTCCATCAACTTCTATCTCTACGTCTTGACGGGTGGATCCAAATTTCGACGTGATGCCGTGCGAATTCTCTGCGGAAGGTGTCGACGAACAATGCCCCAGGACACCTCTATTTCACTTCCCTCAATGACGGCTACCTAGGCGTCCGTGGAAGATCCTCCAGCAAACGACACCAGCAGCATTTGAACTATTTATACAATATAATAAAATATGTAAAAAATAAATTATTTTTACGAAATCTAGACAATTTATTATCATCATTTGAAGAACGTGCTTTCAGGGAATACTTTAATTAACGGGAAGTAAAACGCGCATTGTTTACGAATTGAATGAAAGGCAAACTTTCTTAAATTCGTTATTTTAGAATCCCTTAAACGTGTAATTAGAATTTGTGAATCTACTTGTAACTCATCAAACATATGTTAAACATTTGGTATTTGGGTAGTAATCAATCAATATATATTTATTTATAAATTACTTAAAACTATCGACCTTTCACTCAAAATCCATAAAGCGTTCGTTTTACGTCCCGATATTCAATATAGTTCACTGTAATCTCTTTTAAAGTCAAGAATGTCATTTATTACGAGTGATAAATGTCCTTTCAATTTTAATTTTCATTGTGAAAAAACAGGACATTTGGTATATCCTTAACAAATACAATTTGTAATGGAAAACAAATAATTGGCAACTGTTTCATTTAGTGTAAGCCTAAGCACATTTATATTAAGCATTCTATGCATGTGAATAAGCAAATTTAAGTCAGTTATTGATATCGTTCTATATATATATAGTCAAAATTACAATGGGAAAGTTCATTTTTAACGAAGGCATAAATATTAGATTTTCTAATGTCACTAATAGCGAAGAAGACGGTTTAAAAGAGTCACTTGTAGAAATAGAAGGTTAAAAAAATACAGATTTGTAGTTTGGGTTTAATGGAGAATAATATATCCACGAGTATAATCGTTAACTTTCAGGACTAGAGGAAAGTTGGACTCTAGTTTAATCAGATTTATATTAATTAAAGGCGCCACAAAGATACATAATTGTCGGCCATTTCAATAATAACATTGTTCTTAGTATCGGCAATCTGCGCCGGAAGGAATATGTATGAGTTTAGGAAGAACTTGACTTTGCGAATTAAAATAACCAAATTCAAAGTTATGGTTATAATTTTGTCTGTAAGTATGAGAATAGGTCACAGACTGCTACGATACCAAACAAAAACACCTTCACGCCTTTTCAAGGTCCGATCGATTGCTGAGGAAGAAGGAGTATTAATAAACGTCGCGCATACATGTAACCATGTTGGAGTTAAACCAGATTTTACTCATATCGATAAAAAAAGGAGGAATATGATCTAAGTTAAAAAGGATAATTTGTCGAGTTTATATACATATTATTATAAGTGAGATCTAGCGCTAAGTAGGCGTTAAGCAGATCATAAAAAAGCATAGGGTTATTATTAGAAGTAGGAGAAGGGTATATATACCGATTCCTGGATTTTAATAAATTGGTTCAGGAAATTTAATTGGAAATTAGAGAGCCACCATATTATCAATTTTTCCAAAGTTTTACTTTAATTTTACTAAGCAGTCAACTACACAGTTATTAAATCGATATAATATAATATCTTGATTGTCTTATATGATTCATGCAAGACATAGGAAAAGTCGATCATAATATGGTGACTGTCTAATTGCGGATCTAGTTTCTTTTATTATTCAATATCCACAATTATATGAAAATTGATTTAAAAGTATAATCAAAAGGCTACATAATTAGTATTTTTGTTTCTGTAATTATTTCTCTAAGTGACACATATATCGAAAGAATGATAGTGAATCAAAGACTGTATGAAAAATTCAAGACGATCGAACCTCAATTTCCAACATAATCTGTAGCTCCAAACCTCCAAACATTCTTATTTTTAACAACAAATCCACAGAGTATTGATTATCTATTATTATTACTCTGTGAACAAATCGATGTTATTATTATAAAATCAATTAATTTTTATTGAATAAAATCTAATAACACAGTATGCATATTGCGAATACAGATTTTTGGCACTATACTACATTTATTTGGAACTTAGACATCAAAAATCAAAATTTAATCGTACGGTAAAATGAATTTTTCACATTGAATTATTGCTTTTGGGTAACTAGTTTAATTCTAGCTGTTTTACTTTATTGATTAAAGATGTGTATTTTTAAATTTTTCGTTTTTGCTCCACTATTTCTGCATTCATCGGAAAAATCTATTCAATTTTCATACGGTGGATTCAATTAGGATGATATGAATTGCTGAATAAAAGTCAATCTATTTGAATTGTTTCCTTCATATGTAGTCAAAATAACGATTTTATTTTATTAGCCACATTTAATTTTTCCTTGGATTACTTTAATGACATTCTCTAGGATATAATAATAGCTTTTTAGCAGCTATAGGTATATAAACGGGGAAAAATGGCAAAGGCTAATTCCAGAAGAATGGGCTTTGACGATTATTACTTTATTCTTTGTTTTCTTATTGCGGCGCCCATCATCTACTGCCTTTGGCGAAAGTATCCCGAACCGTTCAGAAGGATGTACAACAGGATAAGGACTCCCATTCCGTCAGTTGTTGGCTCTGTCCATCCTGTGGCTGTTGATATCGGCGATATTGACGAAAGACAGCAGCTCATACAGCCGGAACAAGAGATGCAATTGTTCAGTCGGGTACCAAGAATCGATCGCAAGTCACAGGATATACAAGAAGACGAGGATGAAGAAGACACAGTATACAGACCAAGACAACTGTCACCACTGAAGCTCGAAACAGCCAAGCCAAAGGAATTCATCTCCGAAATCAAGCAGTTGATGAGAAAATCCCTTATCATAGAAAATAAATTTGAGTTCACAAACGCCCTCGCTCTAATTCGCGGTGCCCTGAGGATGATCGAAATTGTGTGCAATATGCCAAACCTCTCGACGGAGGAGAATCAAAAGATCTCCCGCCTCCGGGTGGAGTGTACTGTGCGAGCGGAGCATCTCATAAACCATCGAACACTCGATCACAACCTTGCGAGAGAGCACAAGTACTGGTCCGCTAAGGAGAACGGAATCCACATGGGCTTCAAGGAGATTCTAGATACGCCACTACGAGAGGGACTAGCCACAGAGGTGACCATTCTCGACCCACAAGTGGACACTTCTCAACTACTGACCACCTTTCTTATGTTCTGCGGGACGATTCTCACCTCCAAATACTCCGAGATCAAGAAAGTGACGCTTGTTGTAAAGACCAAGTCAAAACCCTTACACCAACGAAAGGGGAGTGCCCAAAGCCAGAACGAAGCCAGTGCCGTAACACCCAAGAGAAGCTGTTCATCTGCCAGCGCCGGCGATAGTAAACTAAGCCTGCATGTGGATGACATTCGCAAGGGACACATCAACGACACTCTGAAGAAGGAACTAAAGGAAAAGTACGACGTGGATCTTGTATTGAAGACAGAAGACAATCTAAGTGATCGAGAGATCCAGTTCAACAATGGCTGGGTTGTCAAGATCGGACTTGGGCTGGGACTCTATAAACCCATGAAGCTTCCATCGATTGGGTCTTCCGACAGTCGTTTTCGAAAATGCAATCCCTGCAATATTGATGTTTTTCACATGGCCTTGTGCAAGGAATGGTCCAGGCAATAATTAGGCGACGGAACAGGGAATACGCTGTCCTTACAAAGTCATCCTTCTTATATTATAGTTTAGCCTGTACCTGTAAATCCATCTACTTTACTTCCATCTAATCTTTTCGTCTAATTTTCAAAGAATGTATTTTCATTTCTTCTATCTTTTCTCTTTTTGTTACAATTATTTTTAAATGTAACTATATCATTTTCTTCCATAGTGTCGTAATAAAGTTCTGACTACTAATTCACGGTTGAACTTTTACCAACACATGTCTTCTACTATTTCTAAACTCATCTTTAACTTAGAAATATTAATAATTTATAATTCAAGTAATCTTTATAATATTGTTCATATTTTCAAATGAGCCTAAATTAAAATGAACTTTTTCGCAAAATCGAATACTAAAAAACCGATGAGTTATCAAAACAAGATGTGAAAACCAAAAACCTTATTACTATATTTATTCATGTGCTTAAATATGATATGTTTTTGCAAAATATCATTCAAATTATACAACTGTACTATATCGACGCCGTCGTGCAATTATTGCGTATGTAATAATTTTGCCCGTGCAATAATTGCGTAAGTCCATTTCCGACGATTTTTACTTTTTATGTGAAATAGTACATACGTATATATCCACTTTGAAATCTGAAATAAGAATTTCAAAATTCAATCTATAAAGTGGTTTAATTGTACAATAACATAATTGCGTATCTTTTCCTCTCCTCAAATCGTCGCTGCAATATTGCGTATCTATTTACCGCCTACACTAAATACATTCACAATGGTTATCGAACAATTCTAAGTGACCGCAGCGCTGTGATCAGACGTATAGACGTTGCAAGACGTATACCTAATAAGGGTGGCGCCCAGAACTTCTACTCATATCACTTCGTTTAGTATTCAATTACTTGTAAGGTATTATATAATGATAGGCATAACATGGAAACAGACAATATTATGGTCAAATGTTTTCCGCGAAACCGTTTTTGAGCCTTTCAATAAGAATTGTTTGGCAACATTATAAAAATCGACCCGTGTTTGTTGTTATATCATACGAAGGAAAGTGACGCCCAGAACTCCTACATTAACGTTTCAGCTCATTTAGTTTACAGCTGTAAAACATTAAATTATGATTATTACAGACCATTTAATTTAAGCATTTACTTTCATACTAGTAAGACCTCACAATCGTAACGCCACACTCATGTCCGCACTGTCTGAATGGGCAGTGAAAAACAAGGTCGAGGTCGTTCTCAAATATCTACAAAAAGGCCATAGCCAGATGGAAGTTGACGCAGTTCACGCGAATTTAGAAAAACGACAAAAAAAAGAACTGGAAACACCGGCGGACTACTGTCGACTTGTAGCAGAGTCTCGCCAATCTCCAAGGCCATATAAATACAAGTATTTAGAGTATACTTTTTCCAAAACTATTGAAAAAATCAATGCTGCACAACAATTCTACCTGAATCGAGAGTCGGAGGTTTAGGGGCCATGGATGTGAAACAAAATAAATGTGGAACGGATGGGTGTATATATTACAATGTCACTCATGATACTCAGGTGGGATTCTCGTCCCTGGCGCAACGACGACGGGGCATCAGGGTCCGGTGACTCCCTTGTACACTGGCCCCTTGCCCATCACTGCCAGAAAGTTTAAGGATCTCCAAGACATAAAAGTTGTACTCCATCCTGAAAATCATCGCTACTATGACAATTTTTTTCCCTTGTAGGTTGGTTGTTATATGCAGCGCATATTTTTTTGTATACAAAACTAGCTATAATATATTCTCCTTTTGTACATAATATAATAGAATTTTTATTCGAGTATTTCAATGTTGTATTTACGACCCCAACTTTTGTGCTAAATATCCATGTTAAATAGGTATATTATAATATTTATGTA
>JAYRBW010002354.1:0-13931 GCA_036023295.1 Invenusta paracnida | reverse complement strand
AATATACGTGTTATACCCATTCTATAAATAGACTCCGACAGCTGGATTTCCCCCGCTATGCAAGTATTTGTCAAGCTAGATTATAGGCATGTCGCCTCTATTTCTATTTCTATCTCTATGCGCACTAGTGAATGAACTAATCAACTTACATGTTGAATGTAGGATTATTAAGTAGATTATGGTATATAAATAAGCTATAATTTATTTAATATACTATACAATAAAAAAGGCACTTAGCCTATAAATATAATATATGGAGAACATGTTATACCGTAAGAAATATTGCTTGAAACTTTACATAATAATAACCAATATACAGAATTTTTATAGCGAACGAAATAAATTAAAGAATATATAAAAAACAAGTCTCTGACCCTAATCAATAGTTATAATAAAATCGAGTTTGCTAGTTCTTGATTAATCCGTAGTATCAAACAGTTTTCGAAGATCGAGAATTGGCATAATTATTAAAAGTTAACCAGTCTTTAACTAACCAACCATTTATTAAAAACATGATGCAATTACCACAATAAATATGCTTTTGGTCATATCTAGATTAGCTACAAACGTAATTTTATTCATAAAGTGTCAATTAATTAGCATGAGTGAGCACTAAGAAATTGGCTCCTAAAATTGCTGTACTGGTGTCATGGACACTAAATGTATTATGTGAACACCGTGGTCATTTAAACTGTATTTTGTTCGAATTGGAAAATAAAACACCGTTTTAAACCTAAAATTAAAATAGAGCATAGATATACTTTAAAATATTTAAATCACAGATAGTTTTTATGTGCATCGGGTAAAGAAAATGACTGAAACTATAAAGAATTTAACAACAAATAGTGTATTGAAAATGTATTTTCTAGAATACGTTGTTTATTTAACTGGAATTATCAGAGTACGCCTTGAGCAAACTCTCTCTACCAATCAGACGGTGTTAGACGGATAGACTGACCTTGAGGTCCCGATAAGTCCTCTCCACTGGATCCTCCTCCTCCTCGGAACTTGATGACGAAGAGGACTCCTCTTTAGTACCCCAGGGATTGGAGGGCGGGATCGAAAACCCCTCGACATCGAGTGCGGGCTCCACCGGAGTTTCTGATCGCCAGTCTGTCGGGGTTGCTGTTCCCGCCGGTCCACCTCCAGTGCCGCCTGTAGAAGGTGAAGATGTTGTAATGACAATAGTGACAGGTTGACAACCTATGTCAAATAATAAATATCAAACTTTCCTTTGTAAAAATGTGATAATCTATTTTAATCCTTTTTTAAAATATCAGAAAACGTTTAAAATAATAACTAGGTTACCTTATTGTTGTTTGCAATAAACGTTTTTGACAAAATATTTATATTTCGTATTAAATCCAATTTGTCATAGATTAAAAAATATGTTACAGTTTTTAAGATGATATTTTTCTACGTATATTATATATTATTTAACAGAAGACATTGTAATTTTAGTTTTAAAAACAAAAAAGTAACTATAGTATTTAAATATTTTGTTTTCATAGCAAATAAAAAAAAAAATTATATATATATATATATTTCTATTAGTTTAAATGCTCTAGAAATTTATCAGGGAAGAAAAGTAGTAAATATTTTGTATGAAATAAATAGTTAAATCAAACAATTGCTGTAAAGTCTTGAATAGATGTTAATTTATTAGTATATAATAATTTCTTAGGAATAACAAAACTCAGTGAAGTAAAAAGAAAACATTGGTGTTTATGATTTGGTGTTAACAAACTAAGAGTTTATTAAACAATAATAAATACATTATGTGAGGCACTTTTCAACTATAACACTAATAACAGAATATAATTGGTGAAAATTATAAGAGTGTATCCTGTAATTCTGATATAAAAATATAGTTAATGGCTATAATGATTCTAGAAATGTATGCTGAAAGCTTCTCTTTTTAATACTGTATAAGTCATCTGTTGTCTATAATATGGATTCCCATTTCTGCGAAAGTATGAAAATGATGGGAAAACAATTGAAGTATACCTATATAATTTGAAAAAGTATTATTAAGATAATCTAAAATTAATGTAAATCTTAGCAAAGTAAGTAATAAAACAGGCAAAAAATCATGCAAAATCCAAATATTAAACTGATAAATAATTTATTAAGGTAGACTACATAAAACCCTGCTTAATCAAAAGGTCATGTTTACGTAATTATATAGCATATTTCGTGCATGCAAAATTGATTATTATTATATATACGCAAGGCGTGCGCTTAGAATAAGACTAAGACTAAGACTAAGAATAAGGTTGAAGGTTATAACTTACAGTAATAATACGTATATATTAATATACCCTTCAATGTTGGATCATTTTTAATATATTCTAATTTCTATTGAAGAATAAGATCATTAAAGGGAATATACCACAGTTCAACAGGATACGTATTAATATATCACACGATATTACTAAACATAATCATACCTTTGGAATATTACATTAGGATTTATACAATATACGTATATTATATGTTAAGGTATACCTAGGCATATTAATTTGATGTATATGTATTGATTATGATATTAATATTCACGGTTTTAAAATTGAAGATACCTATGGTATAATGTCATATATTTTAAAATGCCAGATCTGCATGAGATAAATGCTCAAAATTTAAAGTTTATATATATATATATAAAGTTATACTAATTTATACACTATTATATAAATAATGATTTTATACGAATAGCTAACGTTATTCTTATTAGTAAAAATAAACTATATACAGATATTTAATTAGACAGTAGCCATAAAAATGGAAAAACAGAACAACGCAATTAACCTAGTAAATAAAAATCAATTAAAGAGAACAATATAGATAAGGATACATTTGATTAAACTCTAATATAATAAAATATACGATTTAAAATTAATACGCAATTTTAATAAAGCGTACCATTGATTTTAAATGATGATTGTAATAAAATAAAGTGATGATGAAATTAATGATTAAACATCAGATAGTTTTTATGTGCATCGGGTAAAGAAAATGACTGAAACTATGATAACCAAAAAAACGGGGCATTATCATATAACTGTATAATGGCCCTAAATTACATTATAATAAGAAGAAAAAGAATTATATAATTATATAAGAATTATGATATAATAGGGATGATACGACTACATCAAAATATTCAACTTCTTAAATAATAATAACTAAATATAATTAAAATATGTTACATTAATCTGGAAGTGATCTGTATAGGAATCTTATAGAACAATAACTTTATTTTTATCTAGACATTTCAAAGTATTTCTTAAAATAGTAAAACTGAGTCAGTACACTCTAAACTGATAAGAAACTTGTAGTGCTGAGAATTTCGAAGATTAAGGTGCCTAACACGTCACTTTGCTTTTATACTGGTATTAATGTATACTTTTAAATATCTATAACCTATGTAGAAATGCACACATAGAAGGCAATATCTATTCTGCACCATGGCAAAAATCCCAACAACATGGGCTGGCGGTTAAGTTAAGTTATGTATCAATCTACACATCAATCAATCAAGCGGCTTGAAGCTGGAACATGTTGCCATAATATAGTACTGCGATATCATACAGTAAGTTGTAGGTACGTCATAACTTGAAGTCACAACCTGACAATCGATTTAGCTTATAGTATATAATATATTATTATAAATGTTGCAGGTAAATGTAAACTTTCCTGAAGAACAATTAGATGCCGAAATATGTACGAATCTACATACCTACAGCGATAGCGATACACGTACGCTGTTTTGTTTCTGATATAATGTGATTGGATGAGGTGACATTAACGGAATGCTCAGTCATTTAGTACTTGTATCTTTTGTATGTGTAAATAATATAATACTAAACAAGTACGCAACAAGAACCAGTCATTGTAACTTTCGATTCAATGCAATGCGTTCAGGTAAGCCACAGAAAGTTATAATATTTGCTGGAAGGCAAATAAATAGACGTTAAAATTAAAATACATGTACTCGTACGCTTTAAATGGTTGTACACAACGAAAAAAGTTGAGGAACTGCATTAATTAATTTTGGTTAACTCACTATCATGCCTGATTAGTTCAACAGATCGAGTTCACCTTTTTGTAGTATAACGTGCAAGATATCATTTTTTGATTGTACATTGTAAAATATATGGCAAACAAAAAGCAAGCATATTATATAGTATCAAGAAGAAAGGGTTTATTGAATGAACCAAACCTACTTGAAGTTATAAGACAATACAATTATTAAAGGGACTAATAAAGCTCTACGCTGTTATATCGATACTAAAATAGAGAAAGCAATCCAGGAGAGCATTATAGGGTATGCAACAATCATCAAAAACTGCTTTGTATAATATATTGACAATTTTGTAGGTTAGATCAGTGTTATGTGTTATTACTATAATTATTAATAATGTACATAATTTTATACTGACTATTCATAATTGGCGCTGTCGTCACAACTGTGAGAAAGGGATAGGAAAAAAGTACGTGATGAATTTTATAATAATTTTTTAAATGTTAAAGCAGGCTATTCTGAAGAAACAATAATACCTAATATATAAAAACTAGTATACATATATTAAGTATTTAAGTTTTACAAAACGATGTCAATTTTTTTAACTATATTAAATTTCACAAATTTCACAAATTCTCGGAGGATATTTATCCTTGTATGTAAAAAAAACTGAATTAACAAAATACAAACAGTGTATTTTAATGCAACCAAAACAAATAAATAGATCCATAAATTTGAGCAAGGCTTGTAAAATTTTGTGCCGAAATTAGGATTTTCGTACCTTAAGTTAAATTAAATTTTGAAGTTTAAATTCATGTGATAACAAGGGATCATCGCAAAAAGCAAATACACGAGATGTTCAGATAGTAATCAAACATCAAAAAACAATTTTACGTTTCAATATGGACTTTTAATCCAAAGACAAAGGTTGTGGAAAAAAGAATATTTAAAATATGAAAAAGAAAGTATATTTATTAAGTAAAGTTCAAAGTTAAAATATAATTTTTCTCGATATTTTAATCACGGAAATTATTAAATCTGTTTAAGAGTAAAACAATAAAGTTATTTCGTTCTAATCTTTATTTTACAATCTTAGAAAACACTTACAAAAAATGCATATAGATTCAAAACACTAGACTAGGTATTTCACTTGATTTGTCCCTTTGTATAATAAATTTAAATCTAAAACGAAAGGTTAAAAAAGTATAGCTTCTCCCAGCAAACCGAATCCCTAACATAAAAACCAGAATTACAGTCGCAATTCCAAGACTCTACAGGAAAACGAAGCAAGTGTTAGCTTCTCACCCAAATTGGCATTGGCAGTTAACTTGCTCGCAGCTGCTGTTCCCTTCTTCTTCCCCTTACTATCCGAGTGTGAGTTCCTCCTCCGTCGATTGAAAAACCCGCCGGCGACGCTGTGTTCGCCACCCCCACCACTCCGCTTCTTGCCGCCACTCCCACCGCCGGTAGAAAGCGGTTGCGTCGCAGCAACAACACCAGCGGACGACGGCGGAGGTTGGAGAACATTCTGTTGTTGCTCATTCAAGGAGATGGAGCGGTCACTGTAGTTGCTCACACGCTCAAAGAGGTCGCTCACGCTGTTCTTGCGTGTCATGCGCTCATTCGTGGCTGATGCAGCACGCTGTTGTTGGGCCTCGAAGGCGCTAGTACCCCCCGTGTAGGTGCTTGAAGACATAGACCCACCGCCACTCTGTGAAACATTAAGTAATCAAGGGTGATCGAATATAAATTTAGACGCATAACGATTTAAGTATAGTATAAAGAGAATAAACTTTAATTGACAAAATTTGTCCTTTTCCACAAGACATATAATAATAATATGCAGATACACGCTGATATTTAATTTACTTTCAATTTGTTCCGCAGTTCAAAAAAATTCATTGATATCAGAAATAGGTCAGTTATCGTTAACAATGTTAACATACGCCTCAAGGTACATTAATGAAGCTCTTATTCTTGGTAGCGGCATCATATAATCGAGGTAAAGCAGACGATTTAAGGCTGTAAAATAATTGTTCTGTACCATGTATTAGTACAACTGGCGGTAATATGTTAAAAATAAATATTCTATAAGTTTAAAGAAATTAAGCCCTATTTAAGCTACTTGCATAAATTACATCAACTAAATATAAACACTCGGCCCGCGTGTACATTTTATCCGGCTATACCCCTGACCCTAGAATTGTAAATGAATTAATACGTTACGACACTCATAATTGAAAGAATATAGGCATATGTATAAGGAAATCTCGCAATAGCATTATAAATACTGTTTTACTATGTTATACAACAAACAGTAGAATAGTTTTAAACATAGAGCAACCACTCTTATTGATTATGTATATATGTATATAGTCTAAAACTATTATTGCTTCACTTAAACTAAGTTTTGATAAATAATTATTACGCCAAACGTAGTATATCGTGATTACAAAGAAAAATAATATATAACAGTACATAAATGATTGTAAGAACAGTCATTAAATGTATTTTGAGCATTATATTATTAGCTATATAAGAAATGTTGGTTTCTAAATCTAGAATATTTAGTACTACTGCTTTACCATAAAATTAAAATAAATCGGTCGCTAAGAGTTGACAATACATAATAAGGTATTGTAAATCTTGTATGTATAATAGGTGCTCCTTTCTTTTCACTCTATTGCAGTAATAAAATGTATTCATAAAATTAACTGTCAGCACTAATGGTAGTATTACCTGTTTAAATGTATCAATTTTAATATATGAAACTAATCTGACATATTGTTCTAAATGAATAAAAAAATCTAAACGGGTAATGAAATGACCGCGAAATATATGACTTAACATCTAAATGAATAAACGATTGAAGATAATACTAGGTATCGATAAAAAGCAAATATATTAAATACTTCGGACTGTGGTCTGAAATACAAAAGGTCAAAAATGAAACACATTCCTTTATTAAAAACGTTAATGCATGTAAATGTATCTGATCAATATTGATAAATTTACAATATTCATTTTATGATTTCACAAATGACTTTGAAAAGTTTAAGATATTTCGATTTTATGTATATATTAAAAAATAGAAAATAACTCTATTGATTATTTTTACTGATTAAAAGATATACAATAGAAAACAAAAGAAAGTAATATTTTAAAAGCTTGTATTTTAAATTGTGTTCATTTTTTATTACATTTACGGATTCTAAAGTTTTCTAAAGAAACAAAAACAATGGTGAGATGAGACATATTTTTTTAAATAAAGAAATGAAACCAACACAAAAGTTTATGTAAAACTTACCCTAATTTCTTATGAAAATATTAATAATATTAAATAACAAATGAATCGTTTTAATAAAAGAGATACAAATTACAAGAGTCACAAGTAAAGAAAAGCACATACAACTATTTCAGAGAATTCGCAGCCTTATTATTTATTTTTAATAATTGCACATGATGTCATGCCTATATAAAAATAAACCAATGCCTATATTATAGGCAGTCAGAAGATTTAAGACTAGTTCTGACTACTTTGTTTAGTGTTTGTTAGTGTACTGAAAAAAACAATTAACCTATCATTTGTTTGGCGTAAAAACACATCTTACCTCATAAGCAACTCTGAATACTTAACATATTGACTTCTCTTATTGGCGAGAATCATAACGCACGTTCTAATATTATAATTTTGTAGATCAGTGTAGGTATGTAGGTAATATAAATAATTGAGCAAACTTTTTATTGGTGACGCTTCAATATAATATTATATTCATTCAAATGTGAAGCAGGTAATGGATTTAATTAATCCCAGCTACTCAGGTGTAATATAATAATATAATAAACAAGTAGCCTGCCAATGGTAAGCGGAGTAGTATAAGTTTTGACATGTATAGGCTCTTCAAGTGTGTTTCAGTTAATTTGACATATAATATACATTCAAATAAAAAATATATTTTTAATAGACAACAAATTTAGAAATGGAGCGATCAAATTAGACATATATGCAATTCGAATTTGACAAAAAGATATAAAACACGTCAATTGATATATAGTCATGTTATTTATTGGTATTGTAAATAGGGTATATACATATTACCGAAGTTCAGATCTCTCTGCATATATTTTTATAGAAGATAGCAGACGTTTTTTAATCAAGTGATTTCAATTTTTTCTATGATCAATAAATCCAAAAACAAACACGATGATGTTATAATAATAATAATAATATATAATTAATCGTATAATAATTAATTATAAAGATTATTATTATAATATATGCTTATAGTTCATTTGTTTAATTGGTATAATGATTTATACAGAATTCTTGGTATATGGGCAAATAATATACTATATTACATAGGAAATATGGTAAATATACTATTAAAATATATTATTGGCTACATAATGAGCCGAATATCAAGTCATATCAAATCCACTGAGGCACCACTCACCTGTAGGTCCGAGTTATTGGCAGCAAATGCGGCCGTGACCTCCGGCTCCTCAAAGACAGCTGGATGGGGCTCCTGACTCCCTGTCCCCTTCTCGGCAACGAGCATACGCAACAGTTGGTCTACTCCAGTGGCAGAGTGGAGACTGTCGAACTCGTTGCAGAGCTTCCCCACATCTCGGTGGCCCTTCTTCCAGGCACCGCCGTATCGGCGGAGGAAGCTACGCATTTGTTCCAGGTGGGTCTGCTCTACCTCCTGTAACCAGGTCAGTCAGTAGAAAAACAAGAATTATAGGTAGGTACTATACGCAGGTGAATTATTATTAATGTAATCCGTATAATAAAAATATATATGACTATTTTAATTTTTTTGAATGCTATTATTTTACACAATACTTAAATTTAACTGCTATGCACGATATTTTTTAATGGTAGCGTAATAAAAATGAAACAGACTTATTTTATCTAAACGAGTTTAGGAAGTCAATTTGTTTTTGAAACGTTTGACCAAATTTATATTTTAATTATTTATACAAAAAAAACAGGTGACGCAGGTATAAACCTCATTTTAACGTTACCTAGAGAATAATTAGATATTCCGAACGGACACTTCATTAAGAAAACGATTAACAAATGTAAGAAATGTAAACGTTTTAAGAAATGACTTGAGACATTCATTAAGTTTCGTTGACTTTTGAAAATGATTTTGTTACTGAAAATTCACAATTATTTAAAGAAACGTTATAAAAACATTTTGAACGTTTAAAATACTTAAAATTTCAAAGAACTTAATAATTTTTCTTGGACTATGTCAATAAGTTCGTCAAATATTTAAGTGTCAATTTATTAGACAATTTTAAACTAACATTTTAGGGAAGTGGCCAATTACATAAAAGTTATTCTTAAAAATACGTCCAATATTCAGGTATGCAGTGTCAATTAATCAACTAAAGTAGATTTCACGACAAAATATGTATATTGCATATAACACTGACTTATCATTACCAATAAATTATGTCTAACATTTAAATATATTTATCATGAGGTACACAACAGGGTTTTATTATATCAAGGCTTACACCAAAGTCAAAATATGGAAAGTATTGTTTAATTAGTTTAATGTTATTCAATCTTATTACAAGCCACAACGAAAAAAAAATAAAATTACACAAAACCAGTAAATTAACGACATGGTAAATTTTTTAAATTATTATTACGTAAAGGGCTGTTATTTAAGCACCTAGTTTATCAATTAAACATTAGTAGATATTTGAGGATTAAACAAAAGTTTTAATATTGTAATCATTAAAGGCAGATAAATTTGAATATGTATAAACTAGTAAGTGACTCTCGCTGAAATATACAAGTTTATGAATCAAAAGGGAGAACTGATAGAAACAGTACAACGAACAAATGACATATTCACCAACTTACCTGAAAGTGTCCACACGAATCACAGATTTTATTATAGAATTGCTGGCGCAAATTATTGTACCGCTCAATGAGGTACTTGTACTCATCCTGGGCTTTTTTTAACTTGTTCTCCGCTCTCTCCACTTCACGGGTTGAACTACTTTCATTCCGTCGGGTTTTTTCACACTCCCCATAACGTGTGTGAAACAAATCACGCGCCTTCACTAACTGTACCGAAGCCGACTGAAAAGCCCGTACAATCTCCTGTGAGCCAACCTCCCCATCCTTGATGGCCTTATGACGACGTTGTTGTTCCTCCAAATAGCGCTGAACATCTCGTGTCAGAGTCTGCCAATCAGTCATTATGTCGGCGTGAATAGCGCCCAAGCCTTCCACCGTTTGGAGAAGGACCGCCCAACACGGTAGAAAGGAACCAGAGTTTGTGTAATTGTTAAGCTGTTTGGCCAACTTGGCTTGCGCTTTGATGTAGGTGTCCTCAATGGAGGAGCTCTCTCGTAGAAACTCGAGGAAGTCGGATGTTGCTCGGGCACCATGCTTCATGTTAAGGTACATGGCATCAAAGCCCAGGTGTTTGTCGCCCCAGAAGTTCCGACAGAACAATGGGTCTTCCATCATTGTGTGTGTGTATCAATCGTGTTCTTATTTCTAGATCCTATTCCCCACAAGATGGATAATAAGTCGCTTGCATCATAGAGTTGGGGGTGTGGGTTGGTGCAGATATATTTGCTGAAAGAAGATGAGAAAAAATAGGACAATGAGCTGATACTCTATTGAATGTAAAGAAGAAAATGTACATGTAAAATATAAATGCTCAGACCTGAATTTGTTATTATATTTCTTTTTTTTTATAAGTAATACTATTGTATCAAATATACTAGTTAATTATTTTATTATGAACAAAGTATCCACATATTAAAACATTCAGCAATGTGTAGAATAATAATCAATTGTAAATATTATATATCACAAGAAATATAAATATTCATAAGCAGAAAAAGAGAGGGTACTCAAGTGATCTTTTCTTTGCACAATCTTGGAATACTGTTTGACTTGGAGCACAGGTACATACATTGTATTTAATGTAAAATTATATAATATCATACTTCATCAAAATATCTATACTGTAACATTGTATAATCAAATTAATATGTTTAACTTAATTATTACCTATATATTGGTCTACTTTAAAGATTCAAAAGAAAATGTTATGAATATAAAAATGCAAATTTTGCAAAGTATTGACATTTATTCAATATTTTATTTGATAATTTACAAATTTAAGATTGTACTATATGATATCTTAAAATTGTCATGTTAAATACATGATTCCAAAATTGCACGGCACAGTTTTAAAACTGTGCAAATACTAAGATGGTGTGCAGCATGGATACTAACTTATCCCTATAAATGTCAAAAAATTGCAACATATACATTTTTTCTATATCTTAAAAAATAAAATATGCATTTAAAATAACACAATAAAACTAATAAAAAATATATAATTGTTTGACAAATAAAAATGAGTAATGTGTATAAACATATCTTATTTTAATTGAAACAAGTATGAGAATAAAAGTTTAAATTTGAGAACATAAAGGGAACTTCAAAAGGAAAAGTTGTCATTATTTTAAATCTGTAAACTTAGACATTGAATTACTAAAAATAAATATAGACAAAGCCCTTTCATTTTTCCCCAGTGTATTCAGTACTTTTCAAAGAGTTACTCCTCCAAATTTCATATAATAAAAAGTAAGAGAAAATAAATATATATGTTAATAGTATCTCTTCAAACAGTATTTTTCAAACTTTTGTTGAAAAATTTATTTCCTGTGTTTTATAGCTGTATTTTTGGGATAAATAAGTATTAACTAGAACACTTATATAACTTTGTTGGCAGTTAATTTCTGAAGCTCTATTGGGGGTAGTAGTTATTTAAAAAAGGGGTGGCCCAGTCAGAATGTGGGGTGGCCCCATCATAATGATAAGTAGACTTTCATAAAATTTGGAAAATGATTATTTAGAAATAAATGCAGTTATCTCATTCATTTCTTTGGTTATTTTTTATATATATATATGTAAAATACTTATATATGAATTTCAAATTCCATTTAAATGGTTGAATCCAGTTCTTCATAATTTAAAGTTATAAAATATACATATAAATATATGTTAAAAATACCTATAAACTAGTATCCTTTTACCTATTACTGTAAAAATATACCACTCACTTTACATTAATTTTTTTAAACTAAGAATTCACTGGAACTCTTGTAAATAATGTAACTCCATTGCCAGCAAATTGTTTGAGCTATTGTAGGGGTGAACCCCAAATTTAAAAAGGGGGTAGTCTGGTCAGTCTTGAAGAGCAGTCAAATCATTTTTATTGACTTGGGTTTAATTATTTATTATAACTATTTAAATAGCAATAATTATTTATTTATTTATTTGGGTAGTATTTAGGTTTATTTGTGAAATGCTTTTCACATATTACCATTTAATATGTAGCTTATAAAAATATAAGTAAGTAGGTAAAAAATATATAATGTAAACAAATAATGTATGCAAATTACTTAAATAATATGTATGTAATCGTAATTTGCAAAATATATAAGTAACATTCCATATGTACCCTATATACAGAATACATGTGTGTGGTAAAATATAATATTATGTTCTAAGGAATTTACTAATGTAGCCAAATGTATAAATATAAACACAAGATCATGCAACTTTGGATGACCCCTTGGAAATGGATGTTCAATAACATAAATATGGGTTAGACCAAATTTGGTGATCCAGTGATCAGACCAAATTAGGTCTATCACAAAGCTGCATATATCCATCTCTATTCAAAGAAACAAAAACATATGTGTGAACTCCACATCTCTCCCTTACAATCACAACCCAAAAACACTCCCACCTTTTGTTCACTTCAATAAAGAAATATACTGGCGCAACATCTTGACTTCTCTCCTATCTTTATGTCTCTACAACCCTAAAATGTAAAGTTACTACTAGTTCTCTATTGTTATAAGATCATTGTGGTAATCATGGTGATATAAGTAAAAGTCCTCTATGACAATAAGTATCTAGTTCTCTACTGCTAAATGATACTAAAGGTAGCAAGGTTTGTTACTAGTGGCATTGCAAACAGGGAAAACCCATGCATTGAACAATGACCAAGAACAGTTTTTTGCCATGTAGTGACCTAAATGCATAGAGTAGAGCCTAAATAATTATAGTAATTGGAAGTTTTTAAGGATTTCTCCTTCAAAAAATGTTTTTTTTTAAATCTTTATTATGGCACATAATAAGTAATAGTAAAAAAATAAAAAGAGTTATCTATGAAGTTTAAAAGTTTTTCAGATAAACAAATTGTTTTGATGACTTCAAAAATGTAAGTAAAAATGGAATGATGCAGCTGCCCCACAACATTATTGGGAGACCAACTCTGAGGTAACCCTGTCACCTTTTATTATCAATATTTTTACATGATATTATTACTAGATTGCTAAAACTTTTCAGGAATGTATTACTTATTAGTTCAATGTCAAAAAATGATGTACAAAATTAGGATTATTGTAGTGTACAAATTATTAGTTAAAAAACATTAAAAATAGATGGTGCTGCCTATTCTACCTAATACTAATAGTAGGGTAGTGCTAAGTGGAATGTGTGCCCTTTTTGTTAAATATAAATCAAATAACAATTTAGTTTGGTTAATATTCATTATTAAAATTTCATTAAGAATATTTTCTATCATCAATCCAAACTAAATATTTAATCTAGATACAGGGATGCAAAAATCACTCGCCCGGGCGAATGGAATTGAATCTTGGCGAGTGGTTTTCAAGAATCACTCGTCCAGTGGGCAAGTACATTTTCTCAGTGTAGAAAATATGTGTAGAGAAAACAGTAGTCTGCAGACTATATGTGTTATGTATAGAAGCTATCATAGACATTGATGCAACAGTGATAAAGTGATATATATTTATTCCTTACCTCTTACCTAGTGTATCTATT
>JAYRBW010002343.1:0-13931 GCA_036023295.1 Invenusta paracnida | reverse complement strand
CCCCATCTCTGAACAAGGTTTTCTGTCTGATCTCCCCTGTCCTGGAGTTGGTAGTGGAGATAGTAATAGCTTTACCTAATAGCTTTATCTTAATCATACCTCGACTCACGATCAAAGAAGCCTTTGTTGACAGTTCGACATCGTCAGAGAAGACTGCAGTGGGCAAAAAAGCGTCAGGATTGGACAGTGGAGGAGTGGGGAAGGGTCGTCTTTTCTGACGAGTCCCCCGTTCATTATGTCGCCGGCCAGCAGCAGCGATATGTACGACGCAGAGGAGGCACAGGCCTTCAACGCCAACATATCAGACCCAGAGTGCATTCGTGTAGCGGAAAACTCTAGATTTGGGGTGCTTTCACCCTCAATGGTCTAGGTCCAATCGTCAGAATTACTGGAAACCTCAATGTAGCTGGCTATCAGCAGATTCTCCAGGAGAATCTGGTTCCTCTTCACCTGCCAGGACACGATCAGAGGTTTCAGCAGCCCGGCAGGACAATGCAACTTGTCACAGTGCTCGCACAACCCAACGATTCTTCAAAAACAATGGTATTGAGGTTCTGCCCTGGCCCCCGCGGTCACCAGACCTCAACCCTATTGAGAATCTGTGGAGCTATCTCCAACAGCGTCTGTATCGTTTGGAGGTGCACTCAATGGCAGAGCTGTGGACCGCAACACAGCGTGAATGGCAACAGATCCCAACTCAAGTGATCACAAACCTAATCGAATCGGTGCCACGTTGTATTCATATGGTTATCGCCACCAGAGGAAGCTCTATTCATTATTGAAGAATCTACCATTTCCCCCATTCATTTCCCTTCCACAGAGAACGCGTTATTGGTCCTTTTCAGGACCACCACTCATTGATTGATTATCAACACCCTTTATGGTGTTTACTAAAAAAATTAGATGATTCTAATAAAGTATGGAGATGTATTGCGACAAATATTGAAAAATATTCAATTTTTTGACATAGGGGCATTAGAAGTGGCCGGGGCTGTAGTTACATTTTACTTTAAATATAACATGACAAAATATTAAAGTGTTGTACGGAAACTAACAGTTGAAAGGAAATGCACATTTGAAACTCTTCAAGGTTTAAACAACTTTTGAAATAACACATTCGATACATATAATTGTCTGGTTACTTCTGTTAAATAAAATGTGATAAAATATTGATCTTAGAAAGATATCTATTGAGTTACCTATATATCCTTTCCACTGTACATTGCAGTCAACATTCAGACTCCGAACCTCTGGTTGACATTGTCTTCATCAATGGAATGCTAGGAAGCACCTTTTACACATGGAGACAACACGATGATTTTGCCGCTTCAGATGAGAATTACACCAAGTGCTGGCCCAGAGTAAGCCATGTTTTTCATCTATCTGATCTGTTGATTACTTAAATTATATAATTCTTATAAATAAACTTTAAAAACCTGTGATAAGAAATATTAAACTTATTAGTTCTATATTATTTTGTAGTGTTGAATTCTTTTAAATATTTGTATAAACCAAAATAACTTGACTTATGCGAAATTGAATTTCCTGTTTCTTATATTATGCATTTGCGTATCTTACACTAAGTATTTTTAGTATTGGTTCATTATTATAACTATTTCTGTGTTAAGATTTATGTTTCAAATTTAGTAAACTGACTAGTTTTTTTGTTTGTTTTTTTAATTTTAAAATTACTAATATGTATAAAGTTCTGATTAAAATTCTGTATTATATTACACATAAATTCTCTGTAGATGAAATGTATGTTTTGAATTTTGAATCTGCATATCATTTTAATTGGATTGTGTAAAAGTAGTTTGGTATAATGTTTTTTGTGACCTCGATATTAGGACTGGCTCGCTCATGCACTGCCTTCTGCTCAAGTTCTCGGTGTAAACGCCAACCTCAAGCCTTTCATTTGGAATGCTATTTGTCCAGTGGATCGCATGAAGTAGGTATTTTCCTTAATAGAAAAGTTTTAATAAGCATGTGATTTTAATTTAATATATACATAGAGACCACAGCAAAGTCATAACTCGTGTAAATTTATCTCGCCAGTGGGAAAATCTAAACGGCCAGTACAGTGTCTAAAAATAGAATCCTCTTTGATTGTACAATTTGATTTACAACCCATAAATATTTAGCCTAGAGTGTATATACTGGAATCAATTATACTTTTATGGATTTATAAAAAAAATAGAAATAGAAAATCACTAGCTGTAATGAAGTTCAAGCTATTCGATCCTATTTGTTTCCTTATAAAGTAACATTATCTATCTCTGCGAATACTCCCGTGGATTTTTATTTCAATTGGATTTTTTTATTCTGTCGATAATTTCTGCTTGAGGTTATGCCATTTCTATAACACTGGAAGTAGTCATGCTTAAAGTATATTTAATATAGTTTCATACATTTATTTTCGCTACAATATTTTCACTTTTAAAATAGTGCAAGTTTAAAAAATTATGAACTTTCAAGGACTACAAAAAACTCTATATACTTATAAATTTTAAACATAAAGTATGTATGTACATATACTTGCAGTATTTACATTATGTAGAATAAAGCTGTCTAATGTAGAACATTTTCGACGCTTATTTCCTGAAAAGACGTGGTCTAGAAGCCTGGTCACGTGACGTTATGGTTCAATTGGAGAAAGCAGGTGTTGGCCAGCGTCCCATTGTCTGGGTTACTCATTCTGCAGGAGGTCAGTATGACTCTTTTAATATGGCTACTGCATTCCTCGTACACAATTGTGAAAAACATATTTTCGTCGTTGCTAAAATGGGAACCATAGGTGACCCCTTAAAAATAAACATCAGAATAACAAGGTTCGACTAATCTAAAAAACTATATTTGTTTCTCCTTAAGATTCCGTGATTATACGTGCATAATTTTTGTTCATTCAGATATTAAACTCAATTTGAGACAATTTCCAAAAATTGAATTTTCTGACATACTTTTTTTGCGTCGGACAAACAGCCCAAATCACTTAAACGTGAATGAATACACCGTTGAAAACAAAGGTGATATGAAAGGGCCTTTTGATATTACGATTAATAAGGATGTTTTAGAGAACATACAATATGCGAACATGTTATTATAGGTTCTTAGTGCCTCTCAAAGTAGCATTGTGATGAATTAATTTGGAAAAATTGTTCTTCATTTATTTGTAAAAATGAAAAAATTCTAAGCTATACTAATTTAAATAAAAGTTATAATAAACAGGACGAATATTTATTTAGATAGCTTTTAAAGTGTGTTTATTTTTACTAGCAAATGAAATGCAATTTATATTATGGTGAACAAATTTTAATTTCTATACTTAAAGTACTTATATTAAAGTATTTATATTGCTTTACTAAAATATATTTTTTAATATTAAATTAAACCCAAGATTAGTTTAACAATGAAAACGGCCAAACTAAATGTTTAACAGTTTACTAAATGTTATTTTGGGTCAGAGCGTTTGTAATGTCTTAACGGTCTTATTTATATGATTATTGATGGTATGAGTAGAATTTATCGATATAGCTGCTGAAATTGCCAATCGATAGTATTACAGGTTAATTATTACAAACTAAGCATTGATACAAGGTATCAGAGTATAGTTAACAATAAACTTATAAGAATTTACCCGATCCCGATATATTTACTTCAAAACATTATCAAAGATCGTAACAATAAAATTCTCTGGTGATTCTGGTGATGAACGTCATTTTTAAATAGCTATATGGGTAACCAAGCTAGGAATGAGTTTAAGGTGACTTGGAGGGAATTGTCCTATACGCTTAATGTTTTGAAAATAGTTGTTTGACTTTAAATGTAACTCAGTAAAATGCAGGATTATAATATGTATAAAAGCCAGTGTCTACCCATACTGGTCAGGTCTCTTAGTGAAAGAACTTCTACGACAATGCTCGAAGAATGAGAGTACGGAACACTTGGTCTCCGCAACCAAAGGAGTGGTCTTCATCAGCGTTCCTCACAGGGGATCACAGTCTCTAAGGGGCCTCCACTATTATCCCTTCAAATTGGCGCTCACTGCAGAAGCCGGGGAAATGGGCGAAAGTGAGTAGTCTGTCGTCTTGTTAAAGTGGTATATTATATAAAGAGTTAAATGAAATACTGTAAATAAGCAGCATTTTTATGTCTCAATTTTTGAGTGATTCTTTGGCAAGATGTTTATTGGAATTTAGAGTTAAAATTCTATTATTCTACATATGTGTATAATAATAATTTATATGTATATATAAATGAGATTATTGTTAATAACAAGTTTGTTGTTTTGTACCATTTGATAAACTAGCGTCCTATTCTTAATTGGGAAAATGTTCTGCAACTACATGGACCACGTTGCCGGGGAGAGCGGATATAGTCTCCAATAACAATTGTCAGATTGAAAATAAATCATTGTCAAAACATATAATAAAGATTATTATCGATGTTAGTAAAGACTAGGGTACTAGACTTTTTCAATATAAAGTGTCTATTTATGTCTTGATACTAGTATATTATTATATAAATATTTATCATATTTATGTATACCTACTATTTAGCTATTATAAGCACGGTAAACAACTGTATAGTATGGGATGAGGCTAAAAATGTATATATTAATATTATGTACCTCGTATTTATTTCGAGTGTTACCTTATTTTATTTAACTGGAAAATATAATATTATTATCAACAGTACAAAATATTTTCCTAGACTTGAAAAAGCAGATAACTAGCCCTTCTCAATCGAAATTTGGCCCCGCGGCAATTGGATTTACAACCTGATTTAATGAAATTTTTCATATTGACAACACAATTTTGTTGCTTTGAATTTTATTTTTGGTTTGAATATCTGCGGATGTATTTCTTAATATTTTAAAATAAATAAGCAACTTTATCTTTAGATAAAATTCTTTCTAAATTAAGCTAAATACTTGAAACTTCTTCTAACTTATTGTTTCTCGTAGACCAATACATTATTACATACATTTTAAAAATCTGACGTAGTTCAACATATGGGTAGGTATGATTTATAGTTACAAAACTAATATTTTAAGTTATAATGTACTATTATACGATATACTGGTCTCCTTTTAGCACGTGTTGATCTCAGAAATGTTTCTTTAATCAAACATCATAATCTGAAAGGTATTTTGAACTGCATATTTATCAACTGTATAATAGTATAATTAGTACTATAGTAGTACTAATTATAGTACATTATAAGAAGTGTTCAATGTACAATGGAAGTGTTACTCTATTTACGGTGAATCTATATATTATTCAACTTACGTCAAGTAGCATCATAATCCTAATGTAATGATAATAACAGTTTTATAAAACCCTTCTAGATGTAAATATTGTAAGCTAAAGTATATATTTAATATAATATAGGTATATTAAAATTGCCTTAATGTCGATCATTGGTCTTAATGTTTTAAATAAAAATAATAATTACTACTTTATTGTTATTCATCTATATAAAATTTATTAAAGTAAACCGAGTTTAATATTACTACGAACATTTACGATCAAAATATGTAAAATCATAACGAGACGAAAGTGTATTTTGTAACAATGATTATAGCATTACCATGTATGAATAAGATTTCTTCTTTCCATATCTCTCCCGTACTTAACTCACCGGCCAATACAGACGCCAACGCTTTAGTGGAACTCCACGACTGGTTTATGGAGTACGCGCATGCACACGACATAGCCACTCTTAACATGGTGGAAACACAACTCACACGCATCAATTGGTTCTATTGGGTCCTTCTTGTTCCCGAAGATAATCGAAGTAAGTATTATTATTGATCGTCTGCCTCCATTTATTTTATATGTCCACATTATATGTACATATGTATGTATATTGACGTGTCACTTTGCCAAATACCAATAGACGGCTTCAAAATGTAAATAGGCATGTATAGCTTGATTGTCTATCAAGACAATTTAAGTAAACCATTAAAAAATAAAATGTGTTAACGCTATTATTATTTTTTAATTTGACTTAAATTGTTAATTCATTAATTATCTCTCGAATTATATCGAGAAAAATTATCCAAGATTTTATATTTATTCAAAAATTCTAAAAATACTAATGGAATTACTTTTTATAAGCGAATGAAAAATATGTATGCGCGGTGAGTTTAAACAACTTCTGGAAGCAGATTACTCACTGCTCAGTTGAAATGAATTGGTCTATTTCCTTCTTTAAAATTGGAATATTTTATTTTTCAAAGTTTCCAGTATAATTAGGTCATAAAACTTTCCATTACAATTTTTTGGAGTTTAAGGAAAAATAACAATGTACATAATAAAGTCATTGGTTTTTTTTAAGAAAAAACTACGTACCAAAAAATTGTAAATAGTGAAATTCTAATTACATCATTTTAGACGTATGGTCTGCTTGATTTCGACTAACTAGACGCATTTATCTTTAATTTAGTATACTTTTAATACAGCGTTAGAAAAATAATAATCGAAGGCTACTCATAATTACTGAATAAATCAGAACACTTGATTTATACTTAATAGTTAATATAATTTGCAGAATATTGTTGTAAATCATTAGAAGTCATTTACTCCATTTGAGAAAGACTAATAGTGCAATATTTGAATACATCACTGTGTAAACTTACTAACCAGTGGGAAAACATAATTTTCATTGTTTTATATTTAGTTTGCCGAACCAATTCTATCATGTAGATATGCATTTCTATCAAACTAGTTGGACGAATTGGTTCGTCGAAAAAAATTCAAGTGGATTATTAATACTAGTAATTAAATATGACTTTTACTTTTAGCGAACATCATATTTTACTCCTCTCTTGGAAAATTAATTACATAGCTGCAAATTAATATTTATCTCTCAAAGCTAACATATTATGAGATGTGATAAATATTCAGTTTCGCAAAAATACTTGAAAAGTTAAGAATTTAACAACAGGATTCATTTGAATTCTTTTTTTTCTTCATAAAACTATACTTTTTCATTGTTTTGCATACCAGTATTATCTCTCAGATAACTTATCATTAAAAAATCCATCGGAAATATTTGGACGAATTTACTGAAGCTGTGATAAAAATAATAATGTTATTTCTTATATAATAATTTCTTTATTGTATCTTTCATTTTTTTATACATAATTATACGTTAAAGTTTGCTGACCAAAATTTTATAATAATATAATATATTCTTCCGTTGCCATAGACTTCAGTCACATTTATAAAATAACATAGAGAATAGGTTGCTTGTAAGTTACGTATAATGAATTATTTTGATACATTATGTGTTAAGGCTTATATTTGTACTTTTGTTTATTTTTTACTAAAAAGTTGTTTATTTTCCTTTCTTTCTTGATAAAGATTCATCTGAGTTCAATGATACGGTTCGCATTGATGTTGATCATCTTTGCATCAGCAAACCCAAAGACAAAGACGATTTGGTTTATACAAGTATTTTGGACTTCATACAAAAGTGTATCTCACATCAGATGTCTTCTTAACTTTTAGTTTTTAGCTATCGACTGAACATTAAACTATACTCAATGACTCATAGGACACAGTAACACTACATTTTTCAATCTCATACTCTTAAGTTCTTTCTTGATAATTTTATTGGTGCTAAAGTCGTTCCTAATGTATCGATTTAAAAATTCAAAAATGGCTCACCAAAAATTTACTTTATCTCTCGTTTGTTGTAATATTTATTGGCTGTGAAAATAATTTTAACCGACAGATATTGTTTTATTTACTCTTTATAGGGTTTTATTGAAATATGTTTTAGCTAAAAAGTTTTAATCACACATTATATGACAAACTATGAAACTACTTTCCTTGTTAAAAATGTATAACATATGGACTTTCATATAGGTTATTAAACGTATACATAATAATAATATATAGGTGCTACAGATTGTTTTTTTCACAATGTGTGCTACTGATGATGTATAATTCTAATCAAAGTGTTAATTTGTCATTATTGATATATTATTATTTTGTTTATTATCTTGTTTGTATTTAGTCATTTGGTTAATTTTTACCATTCAACTTACCAAGAGCATTAATAAATACATAAGTTGTAAAATGATTATTTACAAACAGATATTTTTGCTTTTCACTTGCTTTTTTCTATTCTGTCACCCAAAGAGTTTTATTTGATTTATCAAAAATTATGTCGATTTGGCCACACAACATTTTTATGCTCCATTTTCTACTTTCTTTGTTTTGTTTCAAACTATGTACAAATATTTTGTATAATATTCTTAATTGAGTTAATTTTCTTATACGAATTTCTATATTTCGTTTGACGCTACAATTTTTCAATCTAATATTCATAGTACTTTTATCTTTATAAATTACGTTTTAACTTTACGATTTTAAATCATTAATAATAAAATTAACAAAATGTGTTTGCATACCTTGCTTCTGCTATAATATAACTTAAAACTAAGTTTATAAATATTTAATTACTTTTTGTATTCTTTCATTGTAAATAATTTATTTATATTATCCTCTTTGGTTGTTATCATATTAAAATTTTGTGTTGTTAGATATACTTTGGTTTTACTCGATTCATTTGTCCACTATCATAAATTGTTTAGTTTTTATATCCACTTAAGTTGTTTTACTTTTACTGTAAACTCGTGAAATGCAAAATTATAGATTTATTTTAATTTAATGTCCACTTTTTTTATATATTTGGGTAAATAAATGATTACTGATTAATATTATTTACTTCAAATTATATTGACTTATTAATTATACGTCGAAAAATTTATGATAATGCATAACTTTTAATATGTGCTACGCAAATTTTTCTGACAAATTATATCATTTAAGTTTATTTTGTAAATGGAATGAAGAATTAATATTCCTCAAATGTTAACATATTTAGTATACGTATGTTGTTGACGTTTTATTTTAATTAATTATCTTACTCATGTATGTATAAATTATACATGGTATTATTTTTTAAATCTTCATTTTATATTTGGAAACTGTTATTTCTTATGGATTAGCAATTTTAACTAAAATAATATGATTAATTTAAATTTTCAAATTATTGGGAGTAAAATTGTTTCGCTTAATATGCAATTGATATGATTATCTATATTATAGCTTCTTTTTGTATCTCTATGATGCAGTTAATATTGTTGACTTCATTGAATAAATCTTTGTAACCGTCGATTTTAGTTATATTTTTTCTATTTAAATTTTAGAAAAAGCAAATGAATATAGGTATGTACAAAAGACTAGCATAAAAATGAGACATTTGCACATTTAAAACAATTCAACAGTATAACTTAGGACAGAAAGCAAATGACTATATAGGGGAGAATAATATTAGGTAAATAATTAAACACGAATTACCAATCATGATATGTATTATAAATTTGTTGTGGGCCTGAGGTTTCAGCTGCTAGGATATGAAAAGCTGTCCTTTGTAGATCTGGGGCCTATTTCATCTCTATAAATGATTAGGTAGGTAAGTTTAGGGTGGCAATTGAAACGTTATTTGTGTTCATGTAACGGTTGGCTGTAGAGAGGTATACGTATAGAGGTCGCACAAATC
Organism: Invenusta paracnida; assembly: GCA_036023295.1. Classification (NCBI taxonomy): domain Eukaryota; kingdom Metazoa; phylum Platyhelminthes; order Proseriata; family Coelogynoporidae; genus Invenusta; species Invenusta paracnida. Next base: position 4,355 of record JAYRBW010002343.1, on the reverse strand, counting down.
GCTCGTCGCCACCACCAGAATGAAAAACTATGCGATAAATTATACATCTATGGCTGCACGCTACTTTGTAGTGCTGCTCGGCAACTGTATTATGGTTCATTTCTTCTCACAACATTTCTTTGTTTTATTAGAATTTTATTTTATAAGTATGCACTGTAATACATCCATATATACCTACTAATATTAACATAAAGTTTTAAAATTTGATTTAGCATTATTTATTCAATTTATTATTGAAAAATAAGTTAAAATTATATCGAAATTATTATATGTAGTATATATGCACTTAAAAGGTACAATATGCTCTGCTTTTGGATGTTTAAATCGTTTATGAAGTAAAAATGAACGGTTTCTCATTGCAAAATTACGTTTACATAAAATCCCAAAGGATTTAGAAATGTAAAGACAAGTTATATTACATTTATGATATATTTTTATTACATTATTATTATTTAGTCTTCGCTCCATATAATACATCATATGGGATCAGTTGCACTATAGTTCGGTATCGTACCTGTGAAACTATCAAACTAAAAATGCTTAAAAATATATAGCTTTTGTCAGAAACATTTCTCCCAAAATAGGAATATTTCAGATGAAGAATAACTATATTTTTATAATTTATTAACAATTAAAAAGTTATTTTTGTAAAATACCTGAATCTTTGAATTAAAATATTTTGAATTATTGCCAATTTTTTCAAATTTTCATTTAATATGTAAATCTCATACTTGCTATTAAATTTGTGATATCTCTTTTTTTAATTGGCCTTTTTACATTTAAAAAACTTTCAAATGTATCTTATTCCGTGTATTTTATTATTACAAACTTTTGAAATATATATTTTTAATAAATTTTATTCTATTTACATGTTTCAAATACTTTTAACTAAATCTGCGTTAATTGCTCATCATTTGTATATAATTGCATGCGATTCTATGCAATTTTTTTATGTATTTGTTTATCAAGTATTTGAACTATAGGTACCGTAAAATGGGGCAACTTCGCCATACTATAGGAAGTTAATAGCAAAATTGATTGAAACCTGAATGACGATACGGGATTTATTTATGGTCTTAAGTGAACATTATATGAATGAGTTATATAAAACAGCTAAACATAGTTCAGATAATACATGATATGGATGTATGATTCCCATTCCTATGAAATTACCCACTCAGCATTTTCATTTTAGGGTAACTTCGTCACCAGTATTCAATTTCTTATGTAAACATGAATACCTTCTATGTAGTCTAACTCCGCCCCTAATTATTACACAATATATACATTAAAAGTGAATAGGTATTTCGAAAATACACATTTATTAAACGAAATATTAGTGATACTGTTCAAAAGTTTCAAAAATAAATTTATAACACTGAAGACATTGAAATAATGGATCATAATCAAAGTAATCACCACAAAACCAGACATTACAATCCACACAGGCAACCCAGTCAAGTCCGCGGAACCCATATGAAGCCGGTGTTACATTCGGTGCACGATTCGTTGTCCTCCTCATCGGTGTCCACGTCCAACGGCGATGACCTTCTACAAAATTCTGCACTATAGTATTGGACCCAGGAAAAATCTTCTTGCCCCTTTTGACCTTCGGTTTTGTGTCGGTTCCCCAGCCACGATTCTCTTTCAACAAATCTTCCGTGGCAATATTTAAGATTAAAGCGTTTACTCGGAGTACTTCTCGAGGCAGTGGGAGTCTTTTCAGTACTTCTTATGCATTCAAAGGTGCATTCAAATTGCAGAACAAGTAGAGTTCATAATTTGGAAGTAGCAATAATACGGTTGATAATCTCGCAAGATTGTATTTCAATGAAAAAAAATCGTGTTTTCCGTCTGCAAAAAAACGCGAATGGATTATCAACCGCAAATTATAACGACTAACATAATTCCAAACAGAATTCGTGTTTTTCCCCTTTTTCTATATCCATTTTTTCTTTTAAAAATAATCACAATTCCAGAACAAATAATTGGCGTGGAAGAAACTTTTATTTCTCCATCGGGAATAAAAAATCAATGTTTGATATGTAAATGGGTAAAAACACCTGAATTTAATAAACTGAAAAGAAATAGATGTGGCCGGATTACAATCACATTGTAAAGTTTGTGCAAGTAAAGTGACTCAAGAGTTTAAACAAAACATTATAAAAATAATGATTGAAGCCAATAGAATTTGGTATTATATGGCAAAAAACGCTTGAAGAAAGTGGGATGAATCCATAGGATTTTCCCGGCTCATGTTTTCTTTTAAAAAAGAAATGCATGTTGCACAATTACATCGATCATTTCAAGGTGAAGATATTCAAAAATTACTGGTCAAATTACCAGGATTTGTATGGGCGAAATATCAAGCAGAAAAACATCTACTTGGTCACAATTATACAGGTGCACAATAAGGTTAGATATTCTATTAGAGGAAAATTAAATCAGCTTAAGGACGGAGAAAAACCAATCAATAGAGTGAGTGCAACGCACCTATATAGACACGACATTTTATATCGAGATAATCTCGATTTAGAAACCAGACATAATGCAGATCAACAGATGATTCAAGAATTAGATTCTATTGAAAAACTCACATTTAGAGAAAAGGTGGAAAGGTTTTTAGTTAAGAAAATATTACAAGCTAAACTAAAACTTGGTATGAGATTGGCAGACAAAATTCATAAGGAATTTAGAAGCAAAAAACATTTCTAAAAGTCAAAGTTTTTGCCCCATATAAATTTATGTTGGTTGTAATCGATTTATATACCAGATGTGCCTGGGGAATTCCATTAAAAACAAAACATTGTTTCACTGTTAAAACCGATTTTGAAATTGTTCATAAACACTATATATATGGCAAAAAGCATTTGGTGGAATACAATAAAAATTAAAACAATACTTTACTGACAATAAAATCATTATGTATTCTACTTTTAATGACGCAAAACTGTTTTAGATAAAAGGTTTATACGATCGCTGAAAGGTTTGCTGTATAAACAATTCACAACTCTTAAGAAGTCAACTTTGGGTGAGTATATATTGCCTGAGATTATGCAAACATATAATAATCGTGTGCATAAAAGTATTCACACTACACCAACCGCCGCGCTCGCTGAACGGGATAGCGTACGCCAAACAACTAATGCAAATAACTTTGAGAATGAATTTGCTGAGGCCCAAAGTACTGCTAAACAAAAGATTAAATTTAACGTTGGAAATCGTGTGCGTATATTCAAATGGACGGGTAATTTGTACGTATGTATATGTGGTCCCCTGCAAAACAACCATTCGAAATGTTTATACATAATATGATTAATATACTCGTACATAGTTACTTATCAAAAGGGTCCCAAAGTTATCAAAAGTATCTATACTTACCCCAACAAAATCTTACGTGGCAGCAACGTGGTAACCGCGTGGCAAACCCACGTCGCTGTAACGAAATATTTGACGGTCGGCACTACAACCGCCATAACATATATAATATATATAACCGCGCACTAAAACAAATCTGCGCTTTTATTGCGTTGCATATTTATAGTTTAAAGTTTGTTGTACCTATACAGCATTTATTGATACATATTGATACCCGCGATAAAGTTCAATTTTATCTAGAAATTGTATTTTCCGATAAAAAGTGAATATCAATCAACTTGACTGACGAAAATAAAAACAATACCTAATATTAATAAGAAGAAACGATTATTATCGAAATTGACCCATTTTAAAAAGTATCTAGAAATCTGTTCATAATTTCATATCAGGCGCATTTTGTTCCTTAGCGCTTAGCGTTTACGCTGATACAAAAAATATGCTTTTTAATGCATTCTAGTCTGATTTATTATCAGTCAAAAATATACTATTCTCCTTACGATGACGTGCTGTTAACATCACTGACGCTTTTATTCTTGGTTTTACGAGGCTAACGCATCGTGAAATTTATCAAAATGTATCTAAAGTAGTTAACTATTTAACTGCTAAAGCTTTCATAAACAGAAATAAGGTAATGGATGTCGCAAATATTTTTTAAAACAGTCTTTGTGTTCACAATAAAAATATTGTAAACAGAAACATTTAAAAAAATTTAATATATTCTGAATTACTACAAACATTTCCTAAGATATATAAAATCCCACAATATGAAATAATATATTTAATAAATACCAACTGATTGTAAAATACTTAAGAAACAATTACATATTGCATTTTTTCATTTAAGCATACTATCTCACCTTTTACCATATTTACTTGTAGGTACATTTACATATACATTACGAATTCAGTACCGGAGAGGCCACAATGCCCAGTTTGTTTGCTCCAACCAGTCACTATGATTTCAACTTGTGGTCATG
>JAYRBW010002342.1:0-35502 GCA_036023295.1 Invenusta paracnida | reverse complement strand
ATAAAGAATTATATTTAAACGTTTACTTCTATATTATCTGCAGAAAATTATTTCGGGCGTTATTTTTTAGTTTAATTGTAGAACCATTAAAAAAAATTATTATTCTTTTTAACTTTTCGCTATAATAAAGGGATTATAATAATTAGTGAACCATAATACCTAACCTAGTTTTATTATATGACCTATGTAATAATATTTTGACTAAACAGTGTGTTCATCATTCAATTAATGACTTGATCGTAGATATTTGTTATATACTGCACTAACAGTTTTCATTAATAAATATATTTTTATCAACATGCTAAATGTAACTTTTTCACTTAAAGAACGGGTTAAAATTTATTTATTCATAATTAGTCTGAAAATGAATTCTAACTTTCGATTCTGAAACAAAGAATTGAATAAATGAACCATCAAGAAGTATTCCGACCGTAGACATCTAAATAAATAGAAGCGGCCTGCTGTGTACAAATTTGCCGAAGAGGGAATTACGATAGACAAAAAATGTATTAATCAATGATAAATCTGATATTTTTTATAAATTAATTGATGCGTTCAAACGTTAGGTATAAATTTTTATTTCTATAAAGAATTATATTTAAACGTTTACTTCTATATTATCTGCAGAAAATTATTTCGGGCGTTATTTTTTAGTTTAATTATTAAATAATCATATTAATGTATATTATCATGTGTATATTATGATGTTTTATTGAAAAATTCACCACTTTAAGTAACCTGCTGCATTAAAAAGTTATATTTATATATATTAAAATACGTTAAAAAGGAATTATTAGATTGATTTTGTTATAGCAAACGCTATAAAAATAGTTTAAAATAACTTGTTACATAATTAACATAACTTAATTAATAATTAACTATCACAACGAAAATTAATTATCTTAATTGATTTTGTCAGTCAATATGGCGGAGGTTAAACAGCAGCGAATGCGATTAACAATCAGCTTGGATTAATATATGTTATATATTTCAATGAATCCGACAATTCAGAATTTTTATATGAATCGACTATATTTCATGTGTTTAAATTTATCAAATATTTCATAAAACATACTTTCCCGCATTGTTTTGATGCGATAAAAATTGGGTAATTTCGTTCTCTGTTATTTTATTTGTAAAAATATTAAACTATCTATAACAACTATATAAATATACACTTTATGTTAATTATTTAAATTTTATTTAAATATAAATACAGTATAATCCCGCTATAACGTACCTTCAACTTTCAAGTCCATGAGACTACCAAAAAAGTACTTTATTATAAAATTATCTGGCAGTGGGATACCCTGGATATAAAGTTTATATCCAGGGTATCCCACTGCTAGATAAATTTAATTAATATTATAAAGTGTACTTACGATGTTAGCAATATCATTTTAATTAAAAATTTGTTGAATTATTATTATGATGTCTTTATTTAATAATTAAGTAAGCATAGATACAAAATATGGTAAATACTACATATAATATATATATATAATTATTATTAATATTAGGTATTTGGTCTAGGACAGAATTTTATTTGGTGGATGATTTAAGCCAGATCTGGTGCACAAAATTTTCCCAGTCCGACGCGCAAGTGCAAATTTGCAGGTGTGGGTGCAGGCATTTGTACCTTTAAATTTATTTAGTTGTGGGTGCAGAGCAAGTATCTGTATTGTAGGCATTTATAAAATTAGTTTTATATAATATGTATAACTATTTTTGATAAACTAATAGTTAAAATCAATAGTTAAAAAAAACTGCCAACCAGACAACGGGTCCAAGTGCAGAATTTTGTTTCTTGTATAATAATCTGGTGCACAGAAAATTGATGGGAAAAAATTTTGGTCTAGGCAATCACCAATTATTTCAAGTTTTTTTTCAATAGTTCAAACATTAATTTAATAATTAATTGTTGCTCAAAAATAGTTAAATTAATATATTGACTAAATTATTTTTCAAATATTTTAAACATTAATTTAATAATTAATCATTGCTCAAAATTAGTTTAACTAATATATTGACTAAAGTTTTTTCAAATAGTTAAACATTAATTTAATAATTAATCATTAATCATTGCTCAAGATTAGTTTCATGTTTAAATCAAATTAATGTTTGAACTATTCGAAAAAACTAGGCAATATATTTGTAACTATTTTAGTGTAAGATTTTACCAAAAATTTTAAACAAATAATTTTGGACACTAAATTTTCAAAATTTTTAAACAAATAGTTTAGAACGCTAAAATATGGGATCACCCACTTTGAGATATTAAACTGAGTAGATGCTGTCAATATAATTCTGAGAAATCTTGCTCATGACATCAATATTATTATTATTATATTCTTGACTTGACCTTGAATTATATAAATAATAACATTCTTTATTAACCTCTTTATTATGGCTATACTAGAAAAAAATGTTTAGGTATAAGCAGCAGCTATTAAATTTATTTAAACAATAAGATTTAAGCTATTATTTGATTGGTTAGCATAGGTGATGACATTATCAATAGAAAACCAAGCATCTTACTATATATGATAGTATTGATTATTTAAATATATATCCTGCATTTAAATATATGCCTATTATGAATCGCAGTACACTGCTTACTTATCAGCCAACATATAGATTTACATAAATACTTATAAAAACATGTGTGGAATAACCATATATTATAATTACATTATATACTAAATTGAAATGTTTTCTGTTAGATACTAAAAATATATACTTACTCATTACATTTTCAAAATATTACAAGTCATAATATATATATATATTATAATTAATTAATATAATTATACATATATTATTTTTGGTTGATATGGTTTTTAGTAATGAAGTGTTCTTTAGAAATATAAATTTATTATTTTTATTTAGTAATAAACTAAAGAGTTCAATAAACTTAATTTTTTATACTTTACTTTATATTATATTATATATTATTTTGAATTACTAATAAAAATATAAAGTTTTCTCTTGAAATATTATTATTCTAGTTTGATAAACAAAATAATTTGAATGTTTTTGCTGTCATGTGATTCAGTTTCAGTAGCTCATTTTAACAAAAGAACAACCTCATGAAATATCACTTTATTTGTTTATTTACAAAATTATTAGTGAAAAGTTCATAGAAGACACATAAAAGTATAAAAATTAAAATATAAAAATAATTTCATTATATGTCTATATAAATAACAAAATTATATATTCAATATCATATTCACTCTTAAAAATAATTCCATATTTCTCATGGCTTTTTAATTTATATTTTCCAAATTATGCATATCCAGTTACAGTATAATCTTGTTATAACATACACTCATGGGACTTGAAAATTGTCTATCTTATAACCAATGTACCTTATATCCAGGGTAATTAAATGTACAAAAAGTAGATTATGGGATTCAAAATAATGTATTCAATATCCAAGGGTGCCTTATATCCAGGGGGCCTTATAACAGGATTATACTGTATATAAGAAATGAATATATAAATATATTGCCAATATCTGCATTCTAAACAATACAAATTATGCTGAACTGTATAATATTATAACTATACAGATAAGTTTGTGTGTTATGAATAATTTCACAAATTCATTGTTTCAATTCATGAAATTTCAAAGTTTGAATAAATGTTCAAATCAATCAAAAGCCTGCAAATAATTATAACATACAAACCTGCGCATAACTTTTGGCAGTAAAATAACTGGTAAATTTGTTTCTAAATTGATGTCATGAAGTTCTCAGATCAATAACACTTATAACCCCTCTCACAAGTGGTTAGGATAAAATAAAGCAACAGCCATCCAGCAGCTATTATTTATATGTATTTGCTGTCTCCAACAGCAAAAATCACTCCAGTTTATTGCATAATAAAGCATCTACCTATCTTGGGATCACATTGGTACTATACTGTAATGAAGAGATTAATATTAATATTATCAATACTAGTACTACTACTAGTATCCATCTATGTCATGGCATGAAGTTTAGTCTTTAGATACTCATTAAAATGTAATTATATTGCTAATATGTGCTGAACTTGTATTTTGGGACTGACAGTATATGTATATTCTAAGTGAGGAACAGTCATCTTTTTCAAGATTATACTTTGGGTCTTCCTATACAATGTCTAGCATCAACTTATTCAGTTGCATGATGCTTATTGACTAATTTGAAGATTGTTGATTAATCTCAGTTGAAAAAACTTTAAGCAAGGACAATAACTTATCCCCTCATTGTTTAGAGTCACAATCTGAATCCTTTTATCATTTGATAATCTATTTTAAAGTAACTAACATTAAATTGATTTAAATTAATATATTTTTAGTTTTTATGTATACTTTAAATATCACTTATTGACCACTAAAAAGACTTCTTTGTACATAAAGCATCACAAAAGCTATATACTTTAATCAATATTTAACACTTTCAAACTATCTTTTAATGTGACCATTAGCATGCAACCTGAGTTATTGTGTAGCCACCAATTTGGGATCACTCATCATAATATGTTTATAATAATTGTAACATTTTTTGTTGTTGATTGAGTGCAATCATTATATTGTTATTACAATACCTAAGTACAACCAAAACGTAATGGCTCACAAAAAATTATAAAATTGAAGATTAAATTAATGTACAGTAGATGCTGCTCTTCTGGTATATTTTCAATAAATTGCATGCTGAAAATTAAAGAACATAATTGATATACTGAGAAGTTTGCAAGATATTACGTGTAAAATAAACTGACAAGCTTTATGTTAAATGAGCTATGCTTATTGAAAATTTAAAAGGAATACCTAGCTTGAATGTAAAAAAATAAACATTAAATGTTAAAATTGTTTTTGTGGGGGTTATATACTATTTCTATTGGTTAACTTTTGGTAATAGACTGCAATATTGTTATTGATTTCATTAATAAACGAATTATAGTATTTAATTAGTAGACATACTTAAACAGTACTGGGGCAGTCTACATTATATATCGGCATGCATTATTTTCATGAATTTTTAACTTTTATAACACCTGTAAACGTATCTCCCATTTTAACTTTTATAACATACCTGTAAACGTATCTCACATTTTAACGTTCGTAACATACCTGTAAGTCTAATATTATAAATGTAAACTTTTTAAAATAAATCATTAAATACACATGCAAATCTCTCATTCCGAATTTCCATTGCTAAAAAATAAAATAACAATAAAGAAGACAAAATCAAAATCACAACGTAACTATTATTTCAATAAATCAATTTCATATAATACATGCATATTTGTTTATTTTTTTACTTGCAATATTTTTGATACTGTGATATTATTGCCAACATTTCTTGTCCCTACACTGGATATATAGTGCATACACATTGTCACTTTTTTATAATAAAAATTACAAAATAATTTGAAATATAAAATAACTAAATAGTTGAAATTTTTACCATGCTTTTGAAAACATATTTTGATATGAATCTAGATCGATTTATGACTAATTGATTATTTTATAACAAAAAAACTATAGTTAAAGTATACTTAAATCAATAAAAATGTATGTATACAGCTATACTGTCAGACAAATTATATAAGTAGTGAAGGCACAAAGTAATAATATAGACAGAGTTTCAACTCTTGTTGATTTCATACACACGTCGTGAATAAAAATCGTTTTATTTTAATAAATTTGATGTAAAAGGGTAGGCAAAAAGTGGTATTAAATATATCAATTAAAAATATTTTAAGAACAAATATATATTTATACAATTTTAACATACGTAAGTTGACAGTAAGATATAGCTTATTGTCTGTATATTTAAATCTGCTTTAAATATACATAAACTATTTCACTGCTGTCAACTTTTATAACATTTTTGGCATAAACTTTCGAGTAGGGGAATAGCAGTATTAAACTGGATACATAATCAAGAAGAGTCGAAACTCTGGTATAATTATTCTGAGTGGGTGTTAAAAGTAAGTAGTAAGTATCTTTGTATCTAATGTACCATAATATGCGTTATTACTACTTTCAGGTGTATTTATTTATAAAGATTTCTATCAATTGAAATTGATATTTAAACAATTATGAAATGGATGTATGTATAACATTAAAAAAAATGAATATAGCTAAAATATGACAATGGCTCTAGGAAACAAAGAATAAATTACTCAAAATAGTGTATTTTTAAATCAGGTGAAACGCATTCTTACTAAAAGCATTTTTTATAGTTTAATTTGTTTAAAATCGTTGAAAGTTATTAAGCTCATTAAACAAATTCGGTTGAAATTTCTGTATTTAGGGTAATAATAAAATGTACAACAATACCCGATGTTTTGTCAATCCTTGACCTGGGTTTATAGTAAGCAATTGGAATATAACATTAGTTATAAAAGAAAACATAGATGATATCACGCAATAAAATTAAAAGATATAATTATGTAGTTAGTAAGATTAGAAATGGCAGTAAGTTAGATCCATTACAGCCATTGATTAAATTTGCAGTGGTTAACAAAAAATTTCACCTGAAGTTGTTTTATTTTCATCGAAATTAATAATTCTAAAAAAAACATTTTATTAAGCAATTATGAAAAGCAACATTTGTATTATTAACGTTTTTTTTAGTTTAACAGTTTAACAGTTTTCAAGTATTATTATAATTTTGTTGATCTAAAAACAATTTATTAATAAATGTAAAATTCATAGGTGAATTTGAATAAATACAGAAATAATTAACAATATACAAGCATAAATATATGTCATATAATCAGTATATTTATGAACTATCAAATTTATACTGTACTTATTAATATTTGGCTACATATTATTATATAAAACAGATTTTTTAAATATAATTTTTCATAAATTTCTTGTGAGTTACGATTAAGTTATACATATAGTTAGTATTATAATATTTTGTCAGTATATTAAGGCATTTTTTAAATATAAAAAAAAATTACTTATTCCCACGTCTGATATTTACATATTACATCTGAAAGTAGGTTTAATTTTTCATCTATAGATGTTAAACATAGATAATGTTAAACTAAATTTAGATTTCTTAATTTTGTCAAGTACAACTAAAACCTTTTTTGCAAAATTTGTAATTATATATTTATATAGATATTGTGTTCAATAAAATAAATTTGATTACTTTTATACGTTAGATGAATGATACTGTAGCATAATACCCATCTATATACAGTTATTTTTTAAAGTATTGCTTAAATCAAGTAAATGTTATTGATAAAAAGGATATTTTTAAGCACTCTTTTTTGTCTTTGGTTTTTTCATTGTTGTAATTATTTTTTGAAATTGCATGAATTTAAATTTTATCTTCTACTTATATATTGCAATTATATTATATTTTCATTTTAATTCATTATTCCACATAGGAATTGTTTGTCTAATGTAATCATCACTGTCTGCGTTAATTTTTGCTCTACGATAATTTAAAATAAAACGTACGGTATTTTTAAACTTAATTGTGTGTTAAATACATTGTGTGTAAATGTAATTTTATGTTTTTCTATATATTTTTTTTATGGATGCAGAAAAACATTTGTTTTTCAAAACAACAACAAATTTTTTTTCAAAAACAAAAAAAAATTGTTTTTATAGTTTCTGATAAAAATTGTAATATTTTTTTTTATTATATCTTATAATGAATACTAAGAAATCCATGTATTCTGTAGTGTATTGGACATAACATGGGTTACTAGATTGTTTATTAATTTATTAGTTTATATATATAATGTACTACATGTATAAATTAATATTTATATAAATTTACAAATTAAATTTTCAGCTATGTGCTAATTTACGAAAAAGGCTATCAAGAATCCGATACTCTCATTGGCTCCATTACTACGAAAGTGAAAGGTTCTGCATTTCTCAATGTTTCTAATAACAAGCTTCCTGTTGAAGGGATATATGACAGTATTGATCTCGTTTATCCTCCTCTGGTATGTTTATATCAGAGTCTTTGATGTTTTACTCTCTAATTGTGCGTATATTATGTGTTTTCACATTTTTATTCTTCTATAGACTTCTAGAGACTGCTTATACTTCCAAGTTAATTGAGTCAGTATTTATATATGCAGTATACAACTATTTAATATTTATTTAAGTATTTAATATTTAGTATATATATATATTCAGTATTTAATATATATGTATATTGCATACATTCATATAGTAACATAATTTTGTTAAGATATATGATTATTCATATTTATTAATTTTAATATATCCATAATATCTATATTTGTTATCTTGCTAAATATTTTATTGTTCATTATTATTAATTAATATGTTATTATACTTGACATAATTGATTTATACTTATATGAATAATTGTATACTTCTTTGTAATAAATAATTTTACTTTTCATAACGAAGCGAAAATATTTTATTTTAATTTCAGTCATACTACATATTTACCTTGATTATATTTACTTGTTATGTTTAATTTTTTGTATAGCGTATATATTTTACAATCAAAATTGTTTTGTGTTGTGAATTCTATGTATGAGTGCAGCGATTTACTATAAGCGCCATGTTTTAGTTATTGAAAGGATTTATATTAATGTTTAATTTGAAAATCAATAGACTTTTTTATCCACGTATTATTTTGTATTTAAGCTTTATGTATTAATTTATTAATTTACATTTTGAACTATATTTTACATTTTAGGAAAATAATGCTTTCTTTGTTACTACAAATTTGATTTACACACAAGGTCAGAAACGATCAACTTGTCGTGAGGTTGGTAATGTTTACATAAATAGAAAAAATACAGTCTAATGTGTTTGTATTATATGTGATATTATTATTATATTAGTTATTTTTAGCATCTAACAGCGTTGCAGTGTTCAATATTAGTAAAAGTTGATATTATATTTTTAGCATTATCAATTATCATAAGGAAAATAACAAAAATGTATTAGTTTATCTTCGTTTTATTATGTATAATATATACATACATACATATTATATTATATGTACATATGTCTATAATACTATTTTATTCACATTGCACTTTTATTTTATGTGTGTATTTTTAAGTTAATAGTATTTATAAATTATGGAATTTTTCGTGATTTGTACAATTTTCGTTAACTATTTGTTGTACCAAAGTTTCTGTCTTTTATTAAGACAATTCTATACGATAAAGAATGAACAGTTTCGGTCATTGCCGTTGAAAGCTAAAAATCAAAAATTTATATATACTTTTTTTATTTTTTATTTTCTTGAGGAGATCTTAGAGTTACTTGAGGAGATATATCACTAAGTTTATTATTATTTTCAGGCTCAAGATGTGAGAAGTTCTCGTTGTAAAAATGATACGGATTGTCCACGGGGAATTTCTCCACTTCTCGGAAATGGTAAGGGTGTAGATTTTGTATATATAGCTACTACTTTAATAAACGTAATAGTTTTGACTGATTGAGATCAGTACATTGTGCCTAAGCTCAGGTAGAACTTTGAATGACCTTGAATCTGTAGCATAGAACCAATTCAACTTTAATCAAACTATCAGCTATAAATAGTTTGCATTCTATTCTATAATGCTTTAAAATATTGATAAATGCATTTTAATAAATGAATAATTTTAAGGTAACAATTTTATAACATTGGCATTTATTCTTTGCTATTTGATACAATTTATGTTTTTATAAAGAAAAATATTACTTATTGTAGATGACACACTTTTTAAATGCACTAAAATCGTCTGCTGATAATCGCTTATTAGATCAACATTTTTATAACTAAGTATAATTTTATAAAGGCATCTTTAGAATTAATTATTCTACGAAAATGTTTTAATATACATATGTATATATGAATACGTATTCAATGATATCCAATTGTTAAGTACAATAGCGTTAGAATTTTAACAAAAGTCCTATTTTTATAAAAAATTAATTAGCAGATATGGTTGAACATCTGACTTTCCCTTTCTATTATTTGTGTGATGGTCTATTTAAAAATGTTTTATTTATTTTGAATTTATCAGAGTAGTTGTTATGTTTTTAATAAATGATCGTTAATAGTTATGATTGCGACAAAAAATCTTCTCCGTAAATATTGATAACATATATGTAAATAAAATGTTTAAAACATTAAACAAATTTTACGATATCGGGTGTAAAATAATTATCAATTTCATTTATTTTGGTTATTAAATTCACATTTCGCTTATGTTATTTTCATTTTCCATTATATAATCTATCAGCATGAAATTTTTTACAACATACGCGTATTTGCCCTTTACATTACCCTACATTTACTCTCGATGGTCCAATCTATCGCCCACTGTGGTGTTTGGCAGGCATGTACACTGGTAAGTGTCTGCCATCTATCCCCGGGGACAAATACAGCACCTGTGAGATCTACAGCTGGTGCCCGGTGGAACTGGACAAACCGATTCTGCCTGATGCGCCAACCTTTCCCGAGGTTGTCAACTACACGGTGCTCATAAAGAATGACATTGAGTTCCCCAAGTTCAAGGTTAAAAGGTGACAGAGTGCCCACAAACATAATTTTCATAAAAACGAATTATATGTTTTAGCATTAAATTAAAAACATTTAATGTTTAAAGAAACTTCTAAAATTATATTTTTCAACTTAAGTTAAAAATTGCTGAAGTATATTAGAATTTTCAATTAACTTATTTCGCGCTACCTATTTTTATATTATTGAAAAATTTCATTAGTACATTTTACTTGTTTTTTAAGTCTGGACATTTCAATGAACTGCCACCACTTTATTTATTTGTTTATGTCCATTTTAGAAATTTTGGTATAATGCGTTTGAAAATAATGTCACTACAAGCGTATTGCAGCCTCCTCGAATATCGTATATTTGACTTCGGAAATTGGTAACTTGTCTTGTTTTGTTGGTAATTTTAAGGTACAAGCCCCCCTAAATATGATAGAGCAACATGCCTTTGATTGTAACTGACGATTAATTTATATGTTCAGGGCTATTTATTATTACAATACATATAATATGAATTTATATGTAGTTTTGTATAAATGTCTATTTTGTCTATTTATCTTAAATAGTTATTCAATTTTGTCAAAATTTCATATTTTTCTTAATTCAATATATTTACAAATTTAACAAATCTTCATTGTTTTCGCATTTGTTGAAATTTGATAAATCTTTTTAATTAGTTATGATAAATATTGTTTTATTTTCCTTTAAATTTGATTGATTTTAATAAAATTTGTCAATTTTATAAATTACATAAATTTATATTTATATTTTGTGATTACATCATTTTAAACATAGAAACCCCTATTTAAATTCTACTTGGTTAGATATTGATCAATATCAGTGAGTTTCAGGTTAGTCTAATTTATCCGTTTCAGCTAAATTTGCCACAGCTAAATTTGTGATAGTTTAAAAAGTATTAATTACAATTGATGTTTAGCCACGACATCATGTCTCATGACTCAGATAACCTGAATATGAACATGATTTTATTGGCTGAATAATTATAATTAAAGAATTCAAGTAATCACTGCATACCCAAATGCCTAACACTTCGCTCTTTATAGAGATCTGGTAATCAAAGAAATTATTTCTTACTCATCGATCAAACTCTGGTGATCAAACAGTGTTTGCACTAATCGTTAGGACGCCGGTTTCATACTCTGCATGTCACTGATAATCTTCATAAAGAGCAAAATGCGTCAGGCATTTGGGTATGCGTCCATTGAAACATTTTTTAAATATGATATGATTTTTAGCGTATTATCTTATTATTTCATTTTTAATGCAAGTTGTGAATTTAAAAAATGTTACAGTGGTGATGATATTTTTAATAAGATAAGAGACAGTTTTGTTACAAGTTTATCATAATTATACACTGAACATTTCTTGACAATATTATTAGATTATTGTACATCATCGACTAAATTTCACGCTTACATAATTTAGTGTTACTATAATGGTTTGTCTTAGTTTAAATTTTATATTTCTCATAACTTCATTTTTGTTGTTAAAATATTTATTATGCTTATTTTTATGTGTTTTTGTAAGCGTTTCGTTGGATTATTTGTGAGTTTGCTTACACGTCACCATTTTCATATACTATTCACAAATGTCATAGGTATTCTGACATTCCCTCACAGTATGTACATACGAGTATGTATTTTTTACGAATTGAAACTGTTATTGCGTTTTTTCTTAAATGTTTGTTTATGTATGATCAACAGAGATTTTTAGATTACAATTTAAGGCATTATATGTAGAGAGACTTTCATGGTGTTGACATAATAAGAAATGTTCCATTCTAACACGGAAGAGAATTGATGGGTTGTGGAGTTTGTGATATTTTGGTTTTGTTTTCCTTAATTGTATAATATATAGTATAAATATTGTTACAACCTTGTTGTTTACTGACTGTTTGTGTACTGTAGAAAATTTAATTCAATTGTTATTAAAAAATTCTTCTCGTAACTGTCATTTGTTACAATTAAAAAAATGGCAATAACTTAACATCTATTTTTTCTTTAAATAATATATTACATTTCGTGGAATAATTAAAAAATGTTTGTTGGATTAATTGCTATATTAATTACAAATATGTTTTATGTAAACTAAAACTGTACTTACCTTTCAGCATTGCTATAAAATTATAAAGAAAGAAAATAAAAGTTTGTCTGCCGTTTACATTTTAATAAATATTATTAATATATAACTTTTCGGAAGAACTCTTCCTTCGGCAGGTGCTGAGAAATATGCGCAAGAGACAAATAAATTACGCACAGAAAATCTACTAAGAAATAAAGTTCAGATACTTCTATAACATATGTACATAGATGTAATATCTGTTACAAAGCAATACATGAAATTATAAATTGATTGATAATATTATTAACGTAATAATCTGGTTGATTAGGGTCAATATAGGTGAAACATATCGATTAAATAAAGCTTAGAGATGACTTTAGAGATGTAATTAATTAATATAAATCAAAATCTAGGAAATCTAATTAATTTTAAATAAAAATCTAAGAAAATTTTTAAATAAAAATCTAAAACAGAAAATCCAAGAAAAATTAAAAAAGCTTCTCGAAATGTTTTCTTAGTTTTTTAATTCTCATAGCTTTTTTCTTTCCAGTCGGTCTCATTAAGTACCAGTCTAAGATATAAGATAAATGTTGGATAGAAAACATGTCTTATAAGACATAATAAAATAAATATATCATAATTATGTAACGAAATGAATTAGAAAACTAAATAAAAGAACGCAAAAATATATATCTTGTGATTAGAAAAATTGTGAATAAATCAACTATTTTAATTTTTGTTCGTTATTGTACTTCAATTTAACTGTATATTTTTAGGTAAAATATTTGATTTCTATTTCTATATAATATATATATATAATATGTTATTTGTTAGTATCTTTAATATAAAAAAAGGTGTTGTCTTTTATATTTTTGAGTCTAAGAGGTAATCTAAATTTAAATATTTCCAGACGGAATATTCTCGACTGGGCATCGAGTAAATATCTTTATAATTGTCGCTACAATGCCAGCGACATTGATTTACGATATTGTCCTATCATATCTCTGGGTACTATTCTGAAGTCTATAGGGGCAACGAAACGACTCTTAATGAAGGTTGGTAGTAATCTACGTTGAGTAATTATCTTGCAAACTTTTAGAACTTAGACAATTTAAATATATTTAAATTTCCTGCTAAGAATAAAATGTAGAGTATTATTATAAGGTATTACATATCATCTATTCTAATATTATTCTGTAGAGCTCCGGTTTGTGATTATTAAATCTATCACGTACCTACACATTATGGGCACAATTATTCAATATGTAATTTTTTGAAATCATCTTATCATTATCTTTTAGATCAGTATTTGTAAACAATTTGTTTTTTAATTATTTTATTTATCTTTAAAGGCATTTTATTCCATGTTAATAATTAATACTTCTTATTGTATATAAAATGCACAACGAAAAAATTTATCCTACTTATATGTATTGTAAAGCTTATACAGGATAACCACATAGTCATTGTTCAATTTAATTTTCAATAATTTTAGTATGAGTATAAACAATGTGTAAATTAACATTAAATAGTGTGTTCATTATTTCAGGGGGGCGTGATCTCTATAACGATTGATTGGCAGTGTAACTTGGACTGGCCTGTTGATTACTGCGTTCCTGTTTATACATTTAGTCGGCTGGACAACAAGAAAGCTAAAATTGCTAAAGGATTAAACTTTAGGTAAATCATCACTTTGTGATCCTATACAAAATATTACATATACATGTAGATATACAGGGTGGCCACAAAGTCACCGCCCATTCAACTATTATTGCTATATTATACTATCTGAAATTATTGAAATCTATGATCTTATTAGATGAGTTTAGCTATGGTCTTATTATTAGTTTACATTAAATTCAAATTTAAAAAAATCAATTTATAACGTCAGTAGTTCATACTTTTCGTAAACAGCATCATGGCTCACGTCTTGAATTTACAACAGCGAATTTATTGTGTTACGAGTTACTACAGCTCAGACAATTATTATTTTTTGTGTAGTGATTTTGAAAGTGAATTCAATAGATCAGTTCGACGACAAACTGTTCGGGATATTGTGAAGCGATTTGAAGAGACGTGGTCAGTTCAAGATCGACCACGAGCAGGTAGACCTCCATCAATGAATACCGATTTCAATCGTCAAGTGTTGTAAGAAACTATAAATCAACAATTGAAGACTCTCAAAAGAACTGCACATCAGGCGAATAAGCATTAAAAAATAACGAAAAGCCTTTGGTTAAAAGTATGGTGACCAAAACTCGTGCAAGCATTAAATGAGGTCGATCTTGACCGAAGATTTCAATTCTGCAAAGACTTTGAACGCTTATTCTCGGATGATGTCAACATTATGTTTACTGATGAATCTTCTTTTAAAATGAATGGTACTGTTATTCGACACAACTGCATTTATTACTCTCAAAAAAAGTCTGATATCACTTTCGAAAAATCTAATATCAGTCCTGGTTTTATGGTATGGGAGGGAATGTGCCCCAGTAAAGTCAATGGACCCTACTTTTTTTAAAGAACAGTGACAAGTGATTCTTATTTTAAACTCTTGAATACATTTGCAATTCCTCAAATGAGACAAACAAATCAATAATGACTTGTGGTGGCAGCAGGATGGTGCTCAATTTTCCTCATTTTAGCCGAGCAGTGAGAGACAGATTGGACGAGGAGTTTCAAGATCGATGGATTGGAAGAAGAGGCTCATTTGAGTGGCCAGCTCGGAGCTCTGATTTGACACCTATGGACTATGCCTTGTGGGGAATAATCAAAGATAAAGTTTATCAACAGCGTGTCAGCAGCCTTAACCATCTAAAGCAGCGCATAATTGAAGCTTTCAATACTTTTGATGAGGTCCTGTGTCGGGATATTTGTGACTCACTCCGAGGAAGAATACAGGCATTTATAAGTGAAGATGTTAAACAATTTGAACACAAAAGACAGTAAAAATTGTTTTATAATTATTTAGTAGTTAATATATTGTATCAGTATGTTCATTATTTGATTATCAATAAATATGTTCATACAAATTGTTACTTTCACGTTACTTTTAAAAATAGGGGCGGTGAATTTGTGACTATCCTGTATATGTCGAAATACTTACATAAATAATCGAATATATCGATGCTTAAAAGTATTGTATTATTATTTATAATTTAGACATGAATAAAGAATCATTAATATTTCTCTTTAAGATGTCTCTTTTTTAATAATATGTAAATATATTTTTGCACTACAAAATAAAAGGACCCAAAATATACTCTAAATAAAAAATATATTAAAATATATTGCGGTAATAAACTTTGACGTGAAAAGGATTTTCTTTTATATATTTGTCTTTGGCTATGGAACTTTACATGAGGCTTAAATAATCAATTTTCAGAAAAACAGGCTATAAAGATTGTATCTGTTTAATATTTTTTCATTTCTTATCTTAATGATCGATGCATATTAATTATTATTATAAAACCATAAGCAGCACACAGTAAACTAAAATATATACCTGTAACTAAAATTTCCCCTCGGAGTCAACGAATTAACTATTTAATGAATTGGAATAGTTTATTTATAAATGTTTAGTATTGATTTATAGTAGTGTATATTATTATCTAAGCAAAAACGACTGCGTCGCCCGAATGAAAGCCAAGAATCGAATCCTAAAAAGAAAAACGTTTAAATGGTATTGATGATTACAGCCATTAAAAAAACGCCAAGATTTGAAAAACGAAATGTTAAAATTATAATGGTGATACTTAGTACTTACAGCCATCGAAGAAATTGATATAAACATGGCGCTAAGATATAATTGTTAGGTTCGATACTTTCTGTTTAAAATGCATAAATGTATAGATCAATATGGAACATAGGTATACGTCTAAACTGTAAAATTCATAAAAATGTGACAACAAAATTATGAAAAATATCGTGGTAATGGTATAAATTATATTAAATTTTACTGTTATAAAAATCGGCTTTCGTAAAACAACCACTTTTGCATTCATGTGGGTTTCATTGCATTTTTAAAATGTCCCATTGTCAAGAATTTTTCATAATTTTTGTTGTGATATTTTTATGAATTTTACAGTTTAGTCGCATACTTATGTTCCATATTGATCTATACATTCATGTATTTTAAACAGAAAGTATTGTAACAATTATATCTTGGCGCAATGTTTTTATCAATTTCTTTGATGGCTGTACTACGTATCATAATTATAATTTTAACATTTCGTTTTTAAAATCTTGGCGTCCTTTTTATAATTTTTTTAATGGCTGTACTTCCTATCATCAATACCATTTTAACGTTTTTCGCCTGAGTAGCTTGTTTCTTGGCTTTCATTTTGCGACGTGGTCGTTTTTGTTAAGATATCAATTAATTTTCTGAAAATATTTCTATATTAATATAGCTTCATGCATACATCGTAAATAGTACAACAAATATTGTTGCATATTTCGTCGTTTTGATTTTTCTCATATGATTAAATTCCAAAGGAATTATATCTTTTCTAAATAGTATGAGTTATACGCATTTGTTTAGATTTTAGTTTAGACGTTTGAATATAGAAATTAAACATTTTTATCAAAATAAAACCTAAAAATATCTTTCCGCATCAAAATTATTCAACTTGCTTCGAAATAGTAACATTTTGGTTTAATCTCATTTGATTTTCTGTCTAAATTATAGTTAGTTTTATTTTCACTTAAATTTCGTTGCATAATCATAGGTAAGACTGTTGTACTGCATTTATTGATACAATGCTAGTGATTAATTTAAAAAGAACAATTTTATCTAGAAAATGTATTTTCTGATAAAATGTAAATATATCAATCAACTTGGCTGACGAAAATAAGAAGAAGAAGAAGAAGAGACTATTTTTCATCAAAATTGAACTCTTTTCATAAAATATCTAGAAACCTTTTCAAAAGTTCAGCTTATGTGCATTTTGTTTCTTAGCGCTTGGCGATTACACTGATACCAAAAATGAACTTTTTAATGCATTTACTGATTTATTAGCGGTCAAAAATGAGCCTACTCTCCTTAGCATTGATGACTAGAGCTTTTGCATTTCTCAAGCTAATTGCTGACGCTCTTGTTCTCGGCTTAAAAATGCTACCGCATCGTCTAATAACAAACATATAATATTAACAAGACAGTACATGCATTCTAGCTTGATTTATTAATTGTCAAAAATAGGCCGATTCTAAGCATTAATGACTAGAGCTATTAACATCTCTCAAGCTAATTGTTGACGCTCTTGTTTTTATCTTTACGATGCTGCCGCATCGTCTAATTTGTTTATTTTTATTTATGCGAAAGCATCGTCAAGTCAAGAACAAGAGCGTCAGCGATTTTGTTCAGCAAGAGATATGTTATCAGCTCTAGTCATTAATGCTAAGGAGAATAGGTCTATCTTTGACCGCCAATGTATAAAGCTAGAGTGGTAGATAAGATAGAGGTAATTCTACAACGGGAAAGAAGGGTGACAAGGCACTCTTGAAACCAGTGCTAAAGGGTTTCGGGAGCTAATAAGCAACGGGGATATTGGGGGCTAACACCTGGCTCGACTACCGCTCGGTATGCGATCATCTTGGTGCGTTCGGCATGGACCACAAGGGGGTTGTCATGCGGGGAGACTCTGTCGGTGGCCGATGTTCAGCGTGATGTTGACCGCTCCTTCTGCTGCTACTTTGCTCTAGCTACTGCAGGTCTTGTGACGGTGCCGTACGACCCTCACAGCGATGATTCTCCACGGGTTATCCTAATGGAGGCGTAGGGACTTCTCATATGATGTAATGATAGCTCTTCGGCTAACAGTGTGGTAAGACGGGCAGTCTGCTTCGAGACGGAGGGCTTCTAGAGGCGTGGTTACCACCTGTCCGTTAAAATTCGGAGGGCTTTATTTTGTGCTTTGTCAACAATATCAAGGACAGATCTGGTTTCTCATGCCTGACAAGCTGTGCAATAATCTAAAGGAAATCTTTCTGATGTTCTAAAAATCCTTTTCATTAAGTTTTGTTCCAGCTCCATTTCTTCGTATCGAGAGCACCTAGCATCCGACATCTGGAGACAGCTTTCTTCGCTACCTTCTCTACCTGGGGTCGAAAGCTGAGAGACCTATTGAAGGTGATCCCGAGAAAAGTGGGGGTAGAGTTGAAGGCGAACTGTGCCCCTCCAGGAGTATCTTCGGCTGGTAGTTCGCCTCGTGGGTATCCGGGGAGAAAAAACTGACTAATGTTGTTGTTTGGTTTGGTTTGAAAGCGGTACGTCAGAGGAGCCAAAACCCCCACAGATACGAGGCCACCGCCACGGGGTCCTCCGTCAGCACCAACAGAGAGGGAACCCCAACCCGAACGCGCTCAGACGCGCGCCTAGGCGAGCAGGGCAAAACTGGAGCCAGTGCTCCAGAGTCTCCTCGTCTTCCCCACAGTGATGGAAATCCGGAGGCACGCCCGCGTCCACACAGGCTCGGTACGCAGCCAGCAAGCGACAGTGTCCAGTTCTAAGCTGCGAAATCAGCGTCTCCGCGCGGCGAGGTAAGCACGCCGGTCAGGTCGGGTTGTTGTTGTTGTTGTTGCAGTTACTGGCCCCCTCCGGTTAAGCCATCCACATATTAGGGGCGACTCTCCAAAAGAACCGTGACACGAGGTGCCTGTTCGCCAGGTCCTGCACATTCTCAATTCCGCATACTCTCCTCGCGGTCTCTTCTGTTATTATAGTTGTTGTTATATACTCAACACAGACGCCTCAGGATAGTCCTGAGAAGTACGTGCTATCACTCTTTTCTTGGCCTCGGTTAACTCATCGATGCATGTCCCACATTGGGCTCAATTCGGGTGTTTTCAAAAACAGGACACTTGGTCCAAAGGTGGACATTATTCTTCTTTTTCTCTCGTAGATTCTTCATTTGCTGTCCGCGACTGATCATGTCGTTATCTGCCATTTCCTAAGTACTGTATGATGACCAGGTCCGAACCTTTTGTTGTTGCTGTGTCGGTTGCCAGTTCCCACGTTAAGTCATCCACTTAGGAGCGACTCTATGCAAGAACCGTGACACGAGATACTCGTCCACCAGGTAACATACCTTTTCTATTCCACACACCATCCTCGTGGTTTACCACCTAATACTCACCAGTCAGTGATCCTTCTTCTTTCGCACCACTCACATCCAGGATTCTTCTTGACTTCAACCCTGTTCCGTTAATATGCGATGTCATTACAATGGTTAACCTTTAACTGAGAAATCACCACATGCTATTTTCTATTCAAACCCTATTCTCTCTTGACTCCTCCTATACAAATCTGCCAGCCTCTCTTCTAGCCCCGGATTATACTGAATTCTCTGATAAACCCTCCTCTTAGCATATATACGAACCAAACCCATACCTTCTTCTATTCCTTCCTTCAAGCTACGTTAGCTTTCTGGTCTGCTCACTCATTCCCCTCCACCCTCATGTGACTAGGGACCCACTACAGCACCCCTCTCCTTCCCCCTACCACGTTGCACAGCTTATTAACCCTACATTTTTAAAATTTCTTGAGTTTAAATTTTATTAACATTGTAAACAATCAATTATAATATGCGTAAATAATGGAATAAAATTGTATAAGCCTAACATTGATTTTTGGTAATAAGTCAATAATATAAGTTATAATTTAAATTTCTATGACATAAATATTTTAAATAAATTAAAGTGCTGTCGATTACATATTTTATGTAATACCTTTGATATTTTATTTGGTACTGGATTATATATAAAAACCACAAATGGCAAAAAATAAATCATACTACTCTATTATTGCGGTACGCGAAATATATTTTTATTTAACTTATAATGTTCTTTAATTCTCATAATATTACCGACTTATAAGTTAAACTAACTGAAACAGAAAAGAATATAATTCATCTCATGAAATTATTTTTTTAATTTTAGGATGATAAAGATGAAAGAATTTCAGAATTGGAAGAAGAATTGGAAAAAGTTCGACGAGGGGGGGGTGGAGGAGGCGGTGCTGGAGCACCTGGAGGTGTAAGTGATGCTATACGGTTTTACTGGTTTTCTATCTTTTTATTTGTTTATTTGTTTACAGTATACGGGATATATATTATAACGCTAATATATTTGTTTGTGTACAATAGTTTTCAATAATTAAGCAATATGTAAACTACTTGTATAAAGTAAATAAAAAATATACAGATTTGATTTTAATTAAATAAATTTAATAAATAAATAAGTTATGTGAAACAATTACTGGTAGTAGTATTACATCAAGAATCCTCTCAACAATAATTTGTAAATATATACTACTATATACAGTATGTGTTACCTGTTTATACACGCTATATTTTATATTTTGATTTTACATTCGATAAATTTTTAAAATCTAAAAAAACTTGTTGTTGTATTATAATATTAATTATACTATAGGCAAATTAATATAAATATATATATATGCAATTACTGACCATGTTTATTATCGTTAAAGTTAATAAGTTTCATTAAATGAAACAATGAATTTCGCTATACAAGCTGATCACAATTATAATTGAATGTAAATTAAATTTCACTAAACAAAGTGATGAACATTTCTATCATAAATAGGTACCACTAGGACAACTTCATCAGGAAATTGACTTTCTTGAGCAAAGTCTTCGAGATGCTAAAAACAAGTATCTGGTTATGGAAGAAGAAATGGATCAAGTTAAAGAAGAAAATAAAAGACTTGCTGATGCCATGAAGCATGTTGGGGCAGCATCAAGGGATAAAGCAATGGTTGATGCTATGAAACATCAAGTAGAAATAAAAAATAATGTAAGTTATTTACTCTATGTGTTTTCTTTTTATTATTAATAATGAATTGAATACAGACAAATATCTCTGCATATATAGCTTTATCCTTAAAAATATATGTATATTAATATTAATATTAGATATATAATGTAATGCTATAATTAGAAATTTTGTTATTCATCCATAAAGCATTAATTAAATGTTGAAGTGATTGTTTTTTAAACCTAATTCAGGAGCTTCAAGAAGCCAGAAACTTGATTGATGAATTGCAAAAAGTCGGTTGGTCCAATTTACCACAGAAGATGGTTGAAGATTGTAAAGCATCCAAAAAGACAGTGGTAAGAAATTATTCATATATTAGTTAAACCTAACAAAAATTAAAATTTATATTAGTAAATAAAAATATGATAATACAATATTTATGATTGTCTAATAAAAAAAATTGAATGTAAACATCCACGCTTTCAGAAAAAGACTTATATGCTACATATCATATTACACCACTTTAAAATCTGTGTTTCAGCAATGCAATTTAATTTTTAGATCATTCTTAATTAATGGTTATTTAAATTAATTTATCAAAGCTTTAATTAATTTCAAAATCTGTTACATCAGCCTGCTCCCCGTTTATTTATTATTTATTTACATATATGTATATGTATACGATATTACACTGCAAACATTTATCAACGTATAGTTACATATATAAAAAATTTTAATATACTATTATACTATTTTTGTATTATGAACATCTTAGGACGACATGAAAAAACAATTAGACGACGCCCGAGCAGCCGAACAAAAGGCCAAAGTTGAATTTGAAACTCTTAACGGCAAAGTTGATGCTATACAAAAAGCATACGACTCTGAAAAAAAGGCCAACACAACGAACAAGGTAACTTAAAGAAGTATTATTCGAATAATGAATTTTTAGACAATTCGCATATAGCTAGAATGCATTTTATTTATAAAATTTCTAATTATTTCTAATAGGATTTCCTTATTTCTTTTATTATAATATCTTTATTTATTAACCTAAAATTTGTTTGTAAAATTTAGTACATTATAAAAATACATAATTTTGGCCAAATAAGAAAAAGGCTACGAAGAAATTATACATTAATTAAGAGTTTTAATGTTTTATAATACTGCTGTCTCTTCATCATTTGGATATTTTGAAAATATTAAAAAATATTAATATTATAAATAATACATACATACATTCTATACAATAGATGGATATTTATACATAGTTGTTCTTTAATAAAATATTTGCTCTCATGAATTTAAATTTTTTAAGGACCTTATATTATATGGTGACTATAAATAACAACTATAAATAATAAAATTATATATATATATATGTATATATTACATTATATTAAATATATAAAAGGCTGTAAGTAACTATAAATAAATAACTACAAATGACTATTGGAAACAACTATAAATAGAATATGAATTTAATTTAATTTAATTTAATTTAGAAATTATCAATACGAAACGTATTTTATGAAATACGTCTATACTGTATATATTAACTTGATATAATTGTAGTATTCTCAGATTTAAAATAAATTATGATATATAAAAGTTTTCTTCGTGCTTCCCAAAAGCTATGTATAGTAACGACAGCGTCGTAAAAATTAAAGCTTAGAAAAACAAGCTCAAATTATTAAGAAAATAACATTGCATCGTTAAGTAATTTAGCAATATTAATAAAGTGTATATAAAAAGGTACTAAGAATTATGTTATATGTTGTACATTAAAAAATTCATATAAATCAATATGTGCGATATAAGGTTTATCCCATAAGTAAGTTCCGCTCACTCCTTAATAATTTGAAGTAATACCTAAAGCAACGAATTGCGCTTGTTAAGAGTATTTCGTATTCTCGATACAGAAGTGAGTAGTTTGCATACAAGAAGGGTAAGAGAACAAGGAAGATATTGATCTTGGAAGATGGATCATGAATCATAGAAGATAAAGATCTCATGCATGTACTTGGAGTTCATAAAAAATAAAAGCATTCAGAAAATTTTTCGAATTTGGACGTATTTACTGTTTACTATTTTTCAATTATTAATTTTTATTAATTACTAGTAAATTCATGCGAATTTATATTAAAACTTTGAAAAATTTACTATACTTTAGAAATTTTGTTCCCTTGCTTCCGGCCAAGGTCAAAAATCGCCGTAGGATGGCCAAGGGGGGGATACCCACTTTTTATAAATGACTGTAAAATCAAAAAAACATTCAAAATTGATTACATCTGCATTCTACTGTAGTATCATTCTGTAGTATTCCAAATTATGAGAGGATTCCAACCTGATAGGTTCCATCGTCATCTCTCACCGCCTTGATGGTCCAACAGGGCCATAAAAAATATTTATTATAACAATTTTATCTGTGAATAAACAACACATCTTTAACATTATTTTAATTATAGTTTTAATATTCTATCTTTTAGCTTAAGGGATTGATTTCTTAGCTATATTTATGCAGCACTTCTATGTTTGTATTTATTATAACAATAGTAAGTAGAAGAAAAAACACATTTCTTCATCAAAATTGATCCCTTTCAGAACAGAACGATGCATGGATATGTTTCTAAACGTTTATTTTAAATACACTTTGTTCTCAATTTCCTGACATTGATGTCAAATTGGATTATTTTTATGCATTCTAGCATTATTTATTATGCTATTATGATGCTATTATTTATTAAAAAAGAAGCCTATGTATATACATTTTAGTGTTAATGACTTATAGAGCTGGTATAGCATCTCTCAAGCTATAAAACAGAGAAACTGACGCTCTTGTTTTTATCTTGACGAAGCTACAGCATTATTTTATAATTTAGGTGTTTATAAGCATCAGGGTATCATTATTTTTATTAAAAATAAAAAAAATGTTCAGCTAATCGAAATTGATAACATTCAGGGTTTTTTAATTAGAATCTTTAACTATATCTAAATCAATTAAATTATATGCTTCAAAAAATTATATTCCTCTATTTTCTATAGTATCTTTTCCTAAATATACTCCTAAAAATCATGTTATATTTTTATTTGTTTTTCTGGTATTTAAATTCTTGAAATAGTTGCTAACTTTTATAAACAAAGGCTATTTTTGGTCAGAGTATAATAAAACTAATCATAAAATTGTTGTCAAAGTATTGATTTATCATTTTATTATACTTTAAATATGTTTTACCCCATCGACGGATAGGAAAACCTTTCCCAGGAATCCCAAAAACGGGAAGCTGCGATCAAGAAAGTCCACGAAGAATGGGAATCAAAAGAGGCTCGACGAAGCGCAATGGAACAGAAGCAAGTAGAGGCTTTTGAGTACCAAATAGCCCAGTTGAAACTAGCAGCTATGGGTCAGTTTGGAGCTATCCCAAGCCCCGAGCCAGAGAAGAAGGATGGTGGGGGTGGTCACGCTCCGCCTGCTGACGGTGGTGGTGCCTCCGCGGCCCCAAGCAAAGGTGGACCTGTGAGTATCACATGTATATTTAAAGCCGGGTAGTGATCAAGATGTATATTATAGATTAAAATTAGACTAAATATTAAGCCTCTTTTAATATTTTTTATTATTATAATAACACCTTTATAAAGTGCTTATAACATACATATCTTTTAAAGAATTATAAAAAATAGTTATGCACTAGTATAGAATTAATTGAAAATTAATAGTTGGTCGAAAGAAATTAAGTAATTACCACTTTCTTGCTGCCCATTTAAAAAAATATTTATGAAATACTATGATTTTTCATGACGTTGATTTAAAATGGATCGCTTTATAAAAAAAACAGTAGGGAGTTAAATTTTTATTTATCGATTACTCTATGATACATATCTTCCAATATTACTTACTAAAGTGAAGATTCTCATTGCCGTCTTAATAAAAATAATAAAGTAAGTTAGAGCAAAAGATGTAAAATCGATGATTAAATAATTTTTTAAAACGCCATAATGATCCTCCTACTTCTTTAAATAATAAACTTTTCTAACTTCTTTCCATGGTTAAAAACGAACGGCGGTAAATTTCTTATAAGGAATTTCATTGTATGAAAAACAACCACCTTATCATCCCCATTTCTACGATCTTCCCAAGGTACACAAATCGGGATTTCTTCTCAGATCAGTAGTTAGCCTGACTGATTCGCCTTTTGTCCGGCTACTGTTAGTAAAGTTCTTGCTATAATACTGAGACATAATTCTTAATCTCTTCCATCTTATGTTTTCTGAAACACGATTAAAAACTATTCGTTCAAGAACTACATAAAGCTAGTCAGTTTTTATATGGTATCGCTGTACACGGAACTTCTGAACGATGCTCTCCAAGTAACTCATAACTTTCTTCGCAATAACATGAATCTTTCACTGAGAGCAAATCTTTCAATTGACTCTGTTATAGGAATCTTACGAGGTTCTGTTTAGTAAACTGCTGCTTCATTTATGATGATACTCTAAATAAATACATGAATAGTGTATTGATGGGATCTTCCCTGAGTCCTGTGATTGTAGCCTTTACATTTTTTTCGAATATCAAGCCAAACAGGTTTCAATACTGTTCTCAACTCTGTCTTAGATACGTAGATGATATTTTCTGCGAATAGAAGAAAAGTGAAGCAGATCTTAATCAATTTCTAAGTAACATCAATTCGTTTACACCTACGATAAAATTCACACACGAGATGAAGACGGAAAATCAGCTAGCTTTTCTAGACGTTATAATATTACAGTAAACCGACACACACAGACTCCTACCTCAACGCAAAACCAATAACGACGTGGATTCTAAAAACGCTGAGCTGTAGAACATGTCGATTATCCAGTGGGTACTGGAGGTACAGGTCACTGAAAGAAGAAAAACATCTGGAGGTCTTCGCAGTGAATAGATACGGTAATAACACCATCAGGTAAATGTATTCAGACAGGGCCACGCAACTCAAGCGAATTTTAGACTCCACGCCCTATGAGATATCTCATATTGTGGAAAAATTTTCTCAAAAGTTGCAAGGATTTTAGGAAAATGCAACACCAATGTCTCTTCTACCGGAACCTTCTTGTAATAAAAAACATATCTTGGATCAAAAAGCATGGTATATAAGATAAATGCAAGGACTGTACCAGATGCTACATAGGATCGAGAAACGAAGCGACCTCTAAAACTTCAAATTTCTGAGCATCTGAAATACTTGCACAAGCTCAATTCAAATTCGTTAATAGTGCAGCACTATAGGTACATCCAACTCGGTCACACAGCTGACTTCACAGACCCAGCTGGAGAGGCTACTTAACATCTAAATATATTTACATCGACTGGAATTACAATGAACTGGAATAAGACTGAAACTGATTTACATCGAAATGGAATAAAAACCAAACCTGAATTTAACCGATTGGATCTTTGCGAATTAGAAGGACTGTCCTACGACCGAATACATAGGAAGTTTTCGTAGAATCTTAAGTGCAACTTGATTAGATTAGGGTTCAGAGATATATAGAACTACAGAATGAACTGAACAAGCATGAGTAGGGTTACTACTGAAATTGAAAATAAATACGATTTTTGACACAATATTGGGTGTTTCATTACCTATATATACCTCAATATATGACAATGACAAACTTTCATACACATACATGTATATAAAGAGTTATTGATTAAAACACTGAATTAATAATATAGATATTATAGAATATATAAATACAAAAAAGCGTTACTCTTTTGCGGATCTGCTAGACAGTTTCCTAACAGATGATTGACAGATGATGGATCAACTTTAGAACTATTTATGCGTTTCAGTTCATTTTTAGACAAACAATTGAACATACATTGTACAATTGAATGAAAACATAAATGATCAGATGTAAATTTTATATAAACGAATGATGAGAGCGAGTAAGGGAAGTGATGTACGTGTCCGTATGTAGTTTAAATTGATGCTGATCGTTTCAACGGCCATTCTTTGGGAAAGTTGACGATTTCGAGAAACTGAAGGTAAAATCAGAAATACTCGCAGTTTACGAAAAACAGATGGACTTGTTATTTGCCATACAAATTATAATATAATAAGTGTAGAATATCGGCGAGCAAACTTCGATAATCATAACAGTTGTAACTGTTCAATAATAAAGGTAATCAGTGAGTAACTGTCATGGCAGCTATCGATAGTGATGAAATCTTGTAGAAGTGAAACAGCAAAAGTCAAATAACCTTCTGGATAACCAGCAGATGATGTATCGGAGAAAGATTTACAAGCGGCAAAAATATTGATAAGCTCAATCATAGAGGATAGGTATTGGGAATTAACTATATACTAGTAAATGATCGAATAATTTGAATGGAGCAAGTGAGGTGGCCGGAAAAGAAAACACGAATTTTAAGATAATTGTTTATGGAAACTTAGGCTCAGCGATGTCGAAGTCATAAATTGGCCAATATAAAAAAAGTATACCAGAAGGGCCTTTGTCAACAGAAATACAATCCTTTGGAATAGTGATATTTGGGAGTTGATTGCGAATAGGATCAAGAGAATCAATTGCACCCTGGGTGCAAAACTGATCAGTGAGATCTTGAATACGATCATCCTCTCTTTCACATCTTACGTGAGCAGTTGATGTAGAGGGTCTTGAGGGGGTTGTTGGTTACGTTATATATACGGGTAAAGATGGGAATATTGTTGGAATAGAGATATCATTTTTTCAAATTTTCGCGTACCTTCTTTCTCCATTTATTCGAATCACTCGACTGCAAATCAAAGTCATCGTCACTAAAGTGTTTGGCACAGACACGATGATTATCGGTGATTATTCCATTTTTTGAGGAATAGCTTTTACCTATTTAATAAAATATATTTCATCTGTTGAAAATTTAAATACTGGATTTTTTTATTTTCTATTGATTTGGAAATTGCATTGTATTGCATCCTGATTCGATTAATGGGTGTTAAAAAATGAAATTGTGAACGACAATTTAATATTTTAACACTTTGAAATTAGAAAAATAACACCCAATCATATCACAGTACCTATAGGCATAATATAATAATTGCTTGTAATACGTCATCGCATAATGTATTACTAAGTGACCCTACTCATGTATAGTTTGAATGCAAGAATATTCAAGCCTGTTCATCCCGTAGTTCTATATATCCCTGGGAGCGTTAAAGGTTATTCCTTATATGAACTAAATTATATGAGCAAAGGGCAAGATTAAATTATCCCAAAACGTGGTCGGGTATTTACCCGAGATACCCCACCGCCAGCTACGCCACTGCTTATATGAGCTAACGTTAAAAATATTAGACGGACAATATTTTATGGACAATCGCTATGACTCTTTATTGCTCCCTGCGTATTAATCGGAAGTCTGATTTATTTAGAGATATTTAGATAGGTATACGGTAAGATACATGAAGTAATACGTACACGGTTTTATTTTTAAAATTACTAGATTAAATTCTGAATAAAAATCGATAAGTCATATTTATTTTTGTTATTATTGATTTATGAAATGTATTTATACGTTAACGCAAATGTTGGAACTATATGAACAACACTGTATCCCTTGTTAGACCGCTGAACAAGCCAAGCAAATGGTGCAGCAGATAACAGCGCTCAAAAAACAGAATCTAGACCTTTTGGCAAAATTGAAGGATGGTGGCGGGAAAGGTGGTGGAGGAGCGGATGACAAGAAGGGTGGCGATCAAGCAAATTTCTTCAAAAAGGTGCGTTTTTATCCAATGTCCATCATTTTTTAACAATTTAAACATTAACACCTTAAGTGAACAACAAAGTTGCATTTTTTGTAATGAAGTGCTAAGGAAATATATTGTATGAACATTTTACTACATAACCAACTGTGTCATTATATATATAGGTATATATATATATTATAACACAATTATGTTATATTATTATTGTTAATAATAAATTTTAGTTAAATACACAGATTAACTAATTGATTATGAGCAAATTATTTGATAATCGTATACTCATTTTTTTCGGAAAACAGAAACTAGCCGAAAAAGATAATGAATTGATGGAGATGCAGAAGAAGATGAAGGCAACAGAAACTGATAAGAAGGGCAACGCCGAAAGTGACAAAAAGGTAAAAGATCTCGAGGCGACTCTAAAGGCCCTAAAAGCAGAAAACCATACCCTCCTGGAGAACTATCAGACAGAACTCGTACTCAGAAAGAAATACTACAACATGGTAGAAGACATGAAGGGAAAGATTCGTGTCTACTGCCGAACCCGACCAACTTCTAAATCCGAGTTGGAGCGTGGCAATGTTGAGTGTGTCACTTACCCAGACGAGTATACCATCTCTGTGATGACGCAGCGGGGTGCGAAAGAGTTCCAGTTTGATCGTGTCTTTTCACCGGCTGATCCACAGAACGCCGTCTTCGAGGACACCTCACATCTCATCCAGTCTGCCGTCGATGGTTATAACGTCTGTATCTTTGCCTACGGTCAGACGGGTAGTGGAAAGACCTTCACGTTGATTGGTGGTGGTGACATGCCGGGAGTAGCACCTCGCGCCTTCAAGAGGATATTTGAAGTTGCCAATCAGTTGGGGTGAGAAACCACTTGACAAAATTTGTAAACCTTTATACTGTGGTATAGTGTTATTAAAATACACTATTTTTAAGTATGGTAATAAATGTAAATAATAGTTAAGTATATACAAGGGGATACAAAAAATATGCGACCAACTTTTATTTCAGCTAATTTGAAACTAAATTCAAATCAGAAATTTTATATAGTACTATATCTATACTTATTATAATTATTGGTAAGTTGTATCTGTGTATTTTTATTATATCCATTTTCAGTCAATTTGTTTTTTTTGTGTTTGATCTCATATCATAGATCCGAGATAGTTAGATTATTATTGAATGGTGGCCTAAAGCACGTTGGTATCATTACGCAGAATCTAAAAAACATACATTGTGAATTTAAGCTACGAGATAACAATAACACATGTTTATGGTTATTAAGTAGAAACTTCACAAACTGGAGAAAATGGCCCAATAAAATTATTTAATATTAATAATTTATAATCCTGTATCAATTGTTCTCCATTGCAAAAAATGCCACTGAGATTCTGATTAAAAATAGTCAACAATTGAATCTCGTCATAAATATTATTGTCATTAACATTTTAAATATCATTTTAAATTTGTCTCGAAATTATGTTAATGAAGTTAAAATAATAAAACTAATTAAATAATTCAGTTGGCCACATTTTTTCAGTAAATGGTTATTATGATTTTGATCATAAAAGGGTTGATTGTTTTTTCATATTGTTTAACTATTGATATACATACATACAATATCTATCATGTATATCAATCATTTACAAACCTTTTGTAATAAAATATGCTCACTCCATTTATGTATAATTCAATATATATTAAATTAACGAAATTCCAAAAATAATCTTTTTTGTTAACTCGTATAATATACAATTATAAAATTAAACAGTTTATTAGATAAAGAATATTTAAGTGTCATTTAAAAGTAAAATTAAACAAAAGTGAGTACTGTTTAACTATATTCCACAGGACATTTAACATTTAGATATCACAAAAAAATTGTCTGGAAATTGGGAATTAACTATATACTAGTAAATGATCGAATAATTTGAATGGAACAAGTGAGGTGGCCGGAAAAGAAAACACGAATTTTAAGATAATTGTTTATGGAAACTTAGGCTCAGCGATGTCGAAGTCATAAATTGGCCAATATAAAAAAGGAAGATACACAAAAGTAAATGTTGTGCAACTTCTAGATGCGAATCAGGTACAAGCTTATGTGGTCTTTTGCTGAATATTTTAATTCGGCCTTGAATATTTGGTCAATAACTGTCGATTTTGACATATAAATCAGTAATTAAGTAATTAAACACATTAAGTTTCCATTCTTATTGATTTCATGTACATCACGCTGTAAATTGTCGCCAATATAAAATCGTTTTATTTTGATAAATTTCACGTAAATGGATAAACATAAAGTAGTAATAAATATTTTTATTAAATAAATTTTAATAGAAAATATATATTTTCATACAATTTTAGCATACTCAGTCTGTAAAATACATTTTATTGCTTGTATATCTACTGTTTTATTATATTAACTGTTTAACTGCTATCAATGTTTAAAACATTATTTGCAAAAATTTTAGAGTATCAAAATAATAGTATTAAACTGCAAATAAAATTGTTAAGAGTGGAAACTTTGTGTTAAATTAGTCCGATATTAATTTTATATATTCACAAGTAAACAATAAATTTAAGTTTAACATAAAGCATTGTGTATAGATTAGAATGAAACTAATTGCAATAGTTCCCACTACAGTTATATACCTAACATTGCATATTTAAAAAATGAATAAGTAGTGAATTGTTCTCAAACGAGCATCAAAATATATGTTGTTGTGCAGTACATCATCAAATAACATTGCAAAACAGTAAATCACATGAACGTCTTATTAAAATTAAATAGAAAGTATATATGCGAACTTATGACTGACCGTGTATATAATTAATTTACATTTATCTATATTGTGAGATTAAACAGTAAAATTCCTGTTTGGAAAGTACAAATTTACAAGCTTCCAACATTGAACTACTAAAAAGCATTTATTTTTAATTTAATTTGGCTATATGCACATTTAAGTAGGTATATAACCTTCAAAGGGGTTTCTTCAAATATTTCAACATAATTTCAGCATTGATTATGATTTATAAATAATTTTTAAAAGCATAAGTATTTTATTATTATTTGTGAATATATTTGTATTCTCTTTTAGCAAAAAGTTCGCAATTACAATCCAGGCTTATATGTTGGAATTGTACAACGACAAACTGCTTGATCTCTTATCACCTGCTTCAGTTCATACGGTATGGAATACTATTTGTTTAACCGAATTATAGAAAACTTTGTTGTATATGTTATGAATATAATGTATTTGTGTATATTATTGAATACTGAAAACAGTGGGGAAGATATTTTTCAATGTACCCGCCCTCCCTCCTAATCACAATCGAGTACGACCTCAATCAATGACAGGGTCAGACGCGTGCAAATTCTGATCTAGCTCAATCGGCTCTTTTAAGTCTGATGAACAGTTCTGTGTCGCTCTCTCATTCATTTTTTATTACCCTCTAGCAATACGCAAGTGCTTAGGCCTGAGTGGCTATATTATGATATGTATACTATAACTTATGTTTGAGTGAAAAGATAACAGTAACAGCCTTAATTAATACCTTTTAATTAATCAGAGGCAAACCATAGTCACGTGAGAATTATACATAATTATCATATATATAGGCTACTTCATTTAAATTTTCGTATATCAATATTATTTTGAATAAAAAATAAAAAATAAAAAATAACTAGAGTGGGATTCAAAATTACACATAAATTTGAAATACTTGAAGGGTGTTTACCCCCATGATCATGATGTTATGATGTAAAAAATAGACCATAAATCATTATAACGCCAAATATATTCTACTTGTTTTTAAATTTCCGTAAAATAAAGATAATATAATGAATTTCGTGGATATTTACAAATATTTAATAAACTTTTTGGAAATATTTTAACAAACATTTAAAAGTTAAGAAAACTTTCAGAAAAATCTCAGTAAACATTTAGTAATTTAAAGGACTATTAACAAACTTTTCTCAAACATTTAGAAGTTTCAGGAATTTTTATCAAACTGTTAGCAATAATTTGAGAGATTAGATAACGTTTAGTCAATTTTATCTCCTAAACACCTAAACTCTTAATATTTTCTAGAAGTTTTCTAATCTCATTAAAATTTCATATTATGTTCCCTAAACTCATAAAATTTTCTAAATTCTCCCCTACTCATAAAAGGAATATCGTACAGTTTGATCATGATGATAAAGAATAAACCATGACTCATGGTTGTTTTTAGTATCACCTCATATACTATGTATTATAAATTAAGGAGGACAAGAGCTGCCACTGTTAATTTGGTTGAGAGTTTCATATTTTATTCAATGTTCCACTCTTAAAAATTGCACAAAATTCATAAATGTTATTATATAAGTTGTGTAATTCATATTAAAAAGTAAGTTTTATAATATGTTCTAATTTTGTAATATCTACATATTATATTACGTGTATATATACTACCTACATACTGTATAGTAAATTATATATGTCTACTACTTATACATATCCTGTTATATACAGTATGTATATATGGTATATACAGTATGTATATATACAGTATGTATATATACTGCTATAAGATGTTGTAATATAAATACCACTAATGAGTCCTGATATTTTATGATCAAAAATGAGCTGCACGTCATGGGTTTAACAGTTTAAGGAACATTTATCATACTTTAACGAGTTTAATAAAGTTTTAACAAACATAGGAGTTAAGAAGTTAAACATTGAAAAGTTTAGAAACTTAGGTATTTAAGTGTTTTGGAGTATATGAGTTTAAGCTTCTGAACACCTATATTATAGGTGAAAGTTAGATAAATATTCTATAAACTCTAAAAGTTTCCTATATGATTCCTAAAAATTAGTTAAGTTCCTTATAGATTACTAAAAAAAATTAAAAATCCTAAATGATTCCTAGAAATTATATAAGTTTCCAGATAATTGCTAAAATTTTACTAAAAGTTTTTAATTGATTCTTAAAAGTTTGCTAAGTTTCTAAATGATTGCTAAAAGTTGACTAAAGTTTCCCAAAATTTGCTCAAACCGCTAAACTTCCTATTGTTTCTTAAATTTCTCTAAAATTTATTTAAATATTTACAAATTTCCATGAACTACAATATATATACTATTTTTATGTTACCGAAGTTTTAAAGTAAGTACTATATATTTGTCAATTACGAACAACTGTTACGTGAAAATTAAGGCTGATCCCGTCATTTTTTCACTGAAATAGCTACCATCAAATTTTAAAAAATAATACTAATATTCATGATAACATACTTAAGCGTTGCTATTGCAACAACTAATGGATGACAGAGCGACACACAACCGTTCACCAGACTAATAAAAAAAGAAGTTGGGACAGACGTGCACGTCTCTTTAATGCTGCTCCTGTTCTGTAATTGATTGAGTAAGAAAGAAACCTCTGGGGAGCAGGGGGCAGGATTGAAGGATACATGGATGTGGGGTGCATGGGGAGAGGAAGACAGCAGAGAGGATAGTAAGGAGAGGAGAGTAGGTGGAGGAGGGCAGGGGAAAAGGGAATCGAAGAGAGGGACAGTGGGAGGGCATCGGTCGAAAGGTAGATGGTGGGTTTTGAGGGGACAGAGGGGGGTCGAAGAAATCTTCCCTACTACTATACAATATTCATTTTATTAGTATTCCCCAACTTATTTTTTATATAAAATGTTAAAAATTAATTATTGCAATCGGCTATGAATATTATGATTTAAATGTACGTTACACAAGAGAAATTTGTGTTATTTTATTAAAATGCCATATTTTCTTAATTTTTCTAATGTAAACAATTAAACAGTTAAATGAATATAATTTTTTTATAAACTTCATTACTTTTAAATCAATTTATTCAATATATTAAATATTTTGAAAACGACGAAAAAAATTATTATAGTTTCGTAATAAAATTTTTACGCTAAATTTTAAATGATATATATGAACCAATCCACGGAAGTGTGTACAGCAGACATTTTTTAGTCAATTTTCAAAGTTAACAAAAACGTAAAGTGTAAAGATATTCTAAAAGTTATACATATTTTACTAAACGGGAAACGTAGTATGCGTTACCATTTTATTTGTTTTTAAATTGTATTCGTTGCTGATGTTGATCTCTAAATTTGATCAGACGCGGGATAATCCTGAGTTTATGTATAGGATAATCAACGAGTATTAAAAATAATATCGAATAATCCACGAGGACGGAGTCCGAGTGTATTAATCGATATTATTTTTAATACGAGCTTACTATCATACATAAACTACATTAACAACAACAAATTATAAATTAAAACATTTTATATATGTACTTTATTAAATTTAACATTATTAAATTGACAAATTATTGATAAATGTAACATGTGTATAATAACT